>MU724472.1:24052-41734 GCA_026770625.1 Nicotiana glauca | reverse complement strand
TACCTAATTAATGATAAGTTCTATTTAATTTTAGATTATCAAAATACCACTTCAAATTTGAAAAAGATATAAGAATTTAATAAATCTTGATATATGAACAAGGAAGAACAAAGAAATTGACGCATTTCAGTAACACTTGATAAGAAAGTGTTCATATAACCAATTATTTAAGGTTAGTACAAATGGAGTACTTCATATTGACATATTCTATTAAATATTACATTCCATAAGAGAATCCCAAATATTTCTAGAATTTTTGTAAAGAAAATTCTATAAAAAGTCTTAAAAGTATATATAAAAATTATATATTTATATGTCGGTTTGGTTCGAATTTTTTTACTCAATACCAAACCAAATCAAACCAAACCTATTTGAGTTTTTTAATCGGTTTGGTTTGACATTTCGGTTTGGTGCGATTTTCCGGTTCGGTTTGTACACCCCTACTGTATAGTATTATCCTATGTATAGGTAATGCATATAAAATCATGTCATTAGTAATACCAAGGCTATTATTGCATGCATTAGTATGGTTAAAGATAAAAAATTTCTTAATGTCCCTTAAAGCTAGAGAATATGGAGGGCATTTTGGTAAACAATAATTTTTCCTAAAAATTATGCAATGCATTAAAATTTTGATATTCCACACCAAACAGTAGATAAGAAATAATATCTACATAACTAATGTTTGCATTAGTAACTCATGCAATACTAATCCATGCATTACTAATCAATTTTTGAAAGACATATCTCGGGGACCAGGACCTATAATTACGACTATGTCTAAGAATTATGTGAATGCTTACAAATTTCACACTGAGGAAAGCTCCAAGTATTAAAAAAAAAAAAGCAATAACAATGGGATGTGTGTCAAAGGTGGTGAAGGCAATCAGGATGGGAAAAATGATTATTATGGTATGATCAAAGAGATTCTAGAATTCTCATATTCAGGTTGGCCAAAATAAGAAGATCATACTTTTTCGATGTAAGTGGTTTGACCCAACACCTAGAAAAAGTACAAATGTACACTCGCAGTACAATATAATTGAGGTTAATAAAAAGAGGGAGCATGATCGCTATGATCCTTTTATAATTGCGGAAAGAGTTAGGCAAGTGTACTATGCTCCATATCTGTTGCGGAGGGATAAGGATGATTGGTGGTTGTAATCAAAACAACGCTTGTTGGTAGGGTAGAAGTTGAAAATGTGCTAGATGTTGCTTACCAAAACGATAACTCAAGTGTTAACCAAATGGCGGATGATTAGTTAGAAAATTACTTGGAACATCATCAACGCATACTAGAAGAAGTTGATATGGAGGAAATAACAATCATAGAAAATGAGGATAAAGAATCACATAATAAAAATGAAATAAGTGAAGAGGAAGGATTTTCAAACGAGGAAGGATACGTCGACAAAGACGACTAGCATGTTAGTTTTTTCAAGTGCTCTCAACTTATATAGATTTATATTCTCAATTCTAACATTTTCTTTAATTCATGCAGATGACCGGTAGGGGTCGAGGTAGATTTAGGAAGGATAAAAGGCCTATTGATCAAGATGATGGTGCTACACCCTCGCTTCCTTCCACTCCACACTTGCATCCCTCTGCTGCTGATGGCCGACAGCAATCTTCTAAGCACACATCTATTCCACCAAATCCATCTACTCGTCATGCTACCCACCATTCGCCCTCCCAGCAGTATTATTACCACTCTCCGCCACAGGCTATACCCGCTTCCTCCATCTGATCCTACAAGTAGTTACATGGGTCCATCGATTCAGTAGTCACAAAGCCATGTGGTGCGCCCGTCATCTGCTATATTTGCTTTATCACCAGCTGGATCGCATCTATCTAGATTACATCCGGTCCGATCGCAGCAGTGATCTGGATCGCAGCAGGTGTCTAGATTGATACATGGGTGTGGATCACAATTATCTTCATCAGGGACCTCGTATCCCTCCCCACAGAGTTCGTCTCCTAGCACTTCTAGACTTCGTCTTCGGGATAGTAGCACTAAGCCATATGTCTCCCCTTTTGCGCATGCTTCAGATTCATTGGATCATGATGATCTAGATGAAGTGCAGTATGATCGTTATCATAGGATGACTGTGAGCACGTGATTTTTGGCCGCGCTTAATTTACTCCTATAAATTCATTAGAATTAGAATTTTTTCTTTTATTATTTGAATTTTTAGGAATTAATTGCATGATTTTGTGTCTTGTTGGCATTTTTATGTACATTTTTAGTTGCTATAATTCATAAAAATATACACAAAAAATAGTACACTTGCATTTAAAATTCGATTTTTATATTTTTTCAATTAATATTACTAAAACAAGAGAAAAATAGCAAAAAATAGTCTTTTCACAATTTTAATTTCTACATTTCACATTTTTGTTTTAGTTTTCTTTTAAATTTGGAATTAGTTATTTTTAGAAATTAATTAGCATCATTTTTGATTTGGGTCTTTTATTTTACATATTACTTAAAATCAGAAAATTAAAAAAAAATAGTAATAATAATGATGATAAACAATTAAATAAATGGAAAATAAATGAAGAAATAAATTAATAAAAAAGGAATTAGGCTATGTAAATCGGTCCAATTTTGGTTTAAAGCCCCAATCAACCCCAAACCCACTCCCAAATCAGCCCAAATTCGCCCCTTACCCGATCCAAATCCTCCAGTCTTCAGACCATTGAAACGACGTAGTATAGGGGTGATACTACGTCGTTTCAGGTCCTCTAATATGAAAATGATCCACACCCACCATCCCCTATAATCCAACGCATGTGATTCATTTTGGTTTTAATTAAAAGTGTCCGAAAATTGTTAAAAAATATGAAACCAAATTCACCCTCCTCGTACCTCCCCCTTCCCTGTAACGCCATCACCGGCTACCCTAACCCCACCGTGTCTCCGCCACCTGCCACCGTCCGCCACCGGCCGAAAATCGCCTCTGCCGGCGGCGATGCTCCAAACAACCCCAAAATTTCACCACTGAATCCCCATCCCCTCCTCGTTCCAAATCTTTAAATCCCATTCCTGAAATCCTAGCCATTTGTTTCGAATATTAGATCTAAGATCCGGTTACAACAAAAAGTTAGCCAAGTCCGACCAAATTCACACCCCTTGACCTCCTTTATCCCCTCTTCTCCAATCTCCACTTACTTTCCTTCGAATCCCCTTGGAATTCCTCAAATATCGAATCAAAGAATCAAACCCTAATTTCACAAACTTAAATTCAATGGGTCTGCCAAGGATTTTAGACTGTACCAGACCTTAATCGTGTGTTTTTCACATTGAAAAGCCAAGATTAAGGCCTCGTTTGGTCCAAAATCAGAGGGTCCTTCAAGTTTTCAAGTCTGTCCATGGCCACTTTTAGGTATGTCTCGAAGGTTCTGTACTTTTCTAGTTTCCAGGCTATACTTCATCTTCCTTAGGTAACTTTTTCTTTTCTTCTTTTGTTTTAATTAACACAAATAGTTTATTGTTACTGTTAGCTTCAATTTCAGTAGGTCTTTGTTTATTAGTTGAACTTTCAAGAGTGGCTCGAATTGCAGTAATTGATTCATATTAGCTTAAATTTTGATCTTGCTTCTATTTTTGTTAGTATTAATTGTTCAGTATTAGTTTCAGTTAGTTTTAGTAATCCTGATAAGTAGTGTAGTACACATGAGTATTAGCTTGCAATTTGATTTTGTTTCTTGTTAGATTTTAGCTTTAAATCTGTTTTGGGTGTTGATTGGTTTTGTTGATTGAATTAGTACTTTTGTTAGTTTATTTAGTTTAGTTTTAATTATTTTTCAATTGCAATTTCATTAGGCTTAAGGTTGGATATAGTTGAATAGTTTGGCCCCTTAATTAACCATAGTCAAATGTTAACTAAGGTAAAAAGGGGTTGTTTGGGCTAGTAAATTCAGGTGGCAAGTAAGGGTAGTTTGGGCATGGGAAATGGCTGATTTATCAAAAATAGTAAATTCAAAACAAAAAAAGGGTAGCATAGGAATTTTAGAGCTAAAAGAATACCCTAGGACCTTCTAGAAGGGGGCTTTAATGTAAGTTTTCTGCATTTTAATGCAGTAACTTGGGTAACAAGGCATAAATTTAGGGACTAATAGGTGTAATCTAAAATTAAAAGGAGGAAAAATGTGAGAATGTCATCTAGAACATTCTACCCTATTTGTTGCCTATAAAAGGCAACCCCAATACCTTCATTGAGAAGTTACACATCCCCTGAAAAAATTCCCCAAAGTTTTAGACTCTGAAAATCCCTCTCGAAATTTCCAGTTCCAAAATTCCCACTAAAAATACTTTTTCTGTAAATTATGAAGTTCTGAATCTGAAAAAAAAAAATGGTTACTATTTCATTCATTTTAGTTCATTATTCAAGTTTCTGAACTTCAAAGGCTTCTTACATGGATTTCGAGTAAATTTGGATTTTTACTAGTGGATTGCGGTATACTTTGGACTGTTGAAAGTTTGAGGGTGTGCTGGTTTGTTTTTTTGAGTCAATTTGGTGTCAGCTTTGGTGGATTTATGATTTTTCATTTGGATTTAAACATTTCTGGGCTGCTTATTCCATTTCCTGAGCTGTATTGAGTATTTTGCTGCTGTTCATTTGCCTCTACCTGCTGACCTCTCCTGTTTCTTCATTTCATATCTCAGGTACACACCTTGAGTCTTTGATGTAGATTCACATTTTGGGCATGAAATGGATTAAAGATGATTCTTTTGTTGTGTATTTGAAATTCTGCTAGATCTAGTACATTTAGATAGTGTCTTGTGATTTAATTACTTGTTTGTTATCACTAAAACTTTGTAATAATCCTGGACTGTATTAGATACATCAACTGTTGGATTAGTTCTTGTGAATATCTGAATCTGTAATCAGCAGTTTAGTTTGGATCTTACTTGTGTAATATGAGGTGATCTAGGACATCTTACTTCCAGCAGTTTTAAAATTGGGCTTAATGGTTTTAATATTTCAACGTGCTAATATTAGTGTCTTAGTTCGAATTAGGACAGTCTGAGTTGGGTTTTAACTTTGTGCTATTAGTATACTGTAATTTGAATTCGTTTAGTTGATTAGAATAGCTATGATCATCGACATAAAATTGAGTTAGTTTATTCTTACAACTATAATGAGTTTGGTAAGTGAACGTGTGTGTCTGTGTGAATCGCAATTAGGCTGGAATTTAAACATGGATTCGTTGGTTAAAATCAGGGATTGTCCATGATTGATACAAGTTAATTACAAATATTCATTCCTCATTCAACAATTAGTGATAACTAATTTACAATACCATTGTGTAATGGACAAAGTTGAACGTGCAAAGGGGGTCTTCTTTGGGCCTATGTGAGCCTGCGTTTAGCCCTTGAACTGCACTAGGCCACGTCCTTAAGGCCCAAAAAATAAAAATCGTTCTGAGTTAAAACTCTTTTAACAAGATTATTAGGAATAGGGGATTAATTTACACATATAAATTTGGGTTTCGAATTAGGTAGCGGGTTCAAGCTAGAAGGGTATTCCCTTTTGTTTGAATTCGGGGCTCGAATTTATAAATGTGAATTAATTGGCCTTTTAGAGACAAATAATGAATAGAAAATTTTAATTTGCTTTAGGTTGACATTCTAATAAAATGAGACGAGCCTCGCCCAAACCAAATACAAATTATGGGGCCCTCATTAATTACATAATTAAAATATTTAGAGATTCGGGACGGGCCGTTTAGCAAATTTCACGGCCTTCCCAAAAGATAACAAAGCGTTAGTCTCTTTAGACGTGATTTTAATAAAATTACATTCCTAAACTCGGGTGGGCATTTCATGCGACTCAAATCTAAATCCAAAAACGTTGAATAAGAATGTGTCAAAGATCCGGGTGCATTTCATGTGACGTGATCCGAAAACGTATTTTTAAACGACGTTCACTTTCTTAATAATTGACTAATAGCGGTTAAATCATTCTAAAATTGCACTATAAGTTGGAGCATGTATAAAAACTAGATTTTAGCTATTTATAATAATTTAAGCGACCGTGCTATAACCACGGGATCCGGGGGTGCCTAACACCTTCCCTCGGGTCAACAGAATTCCTTACACAAAATTTCTGGTTCGCAGACTCCAATTTGGAAGTCGACAATTTTCCTCGATTTGGGACACCAAAAACCAATCCTATCCCAAGTGGTGACTCTAAAAATAAATAAATAATCCCGATTCGAATAATATCACTTTAAATGGAAAAACTCCCTTATACATTTATCATTCAGGGTAGATGTGTAAAAAAGGAGGTGTGATAATGATCATCAGGCATAAGGACAATGGGTGAGATTTATTTATTACTTCTTTATTTTTGTTAAATTATAATAGCTACTCTTGTTTATTTAATGTATTTGTTATGTCGCAGGTTCGCACCTAATAATCGGGTTACAAAGACAATCACTTAAATTCTAGGTCGGTTGTATAGTGAACCCTATCCGACTTGGAGTGACTTTCCACGGGATCTCGTGCAACAAATGTTCAACAAATTTAAGGTTTTAATACAATTCTTATCTATTTAAGTATTATATTAACAATATTTTCATCTGACATTACATACTTTATTTGCAGATTAAGTGCATGGGAGGACCAGTATAATAGTGAAGTTTGTGCAAATTGGGAGTACAAATACCATAAGAGGCTATGCTCGAAAGATCAACAAAAAGCCTTCATTGGTTTTACCGCATATACGGGAGGATCTGCAGAGGTATTGGACTATCGAGAAGGGTGGCTCCTTACACTGTGTAGGGGTAAGGAGCATGGGGGCTATGAGGAGACTACTGATAATTCCTTAAAATATTTGCATCTATTTTTATCAAACTATATTTACATATGTTAATTTAGTTAGCACGTTTTATTATATTTCTATAAAAAAAAATATGGGAGGAAGATGACTCATGATGAGTTCTTCATGGTGACTCACATCCGGAAAAAGAAGGCACCGACAGATCCAAGTAGTTGGGTCGAGGACCGGGCGGAGAGTAAGTTTTATAACTAATATAAATATTTATAATATTATATAGTTAATAATTTTCTATCTTCTAATTAAAGGGTCGCTACAAGATTAATGTGGAGGAGTACACTTAGAGCTTTCCACCGAATGAACAAAGTGAGCGACCACACCTTTCAGACGAAGAAGCATTTAGGATATGGTTGGATGTTGCCGCTGGTCCTTAAAAGGGGATAGCATACGGCCTTCCAGAGAAATTATTTCGGCACTACAGGGCTGGATTGCATGGTATAGGGACTTCCACCCAAGGCGAGGCAATTGATAGGTCGACTATCTCTTCTATGGAAGAGAGGATCGCAAAGCTAACAACAGAGCTTGAAGAGACAAAGGCTAGAGAACAAAAGAGAGATGAATTATTTTGTACCCTTCAAGTTCAGCTAGAAAGGAGGGACCAATAATTTAATCTCCTTCAAGGTCAGCTGGCCAATCTTCTTGCTAGTGGTGCTTTCCCCATTTTTCGGTCTCGTGAGCCTTCCCCATGTACTAATTCTTCTCGTCGAGATCCATCGAACCATGCCGAGATGAAGGTTCTGGGAGTGAAGATGGAGATGATGCTATATAAAACACTCATTGAATTGTGTGTATTGCTAAACAAAGAATTGAACTTGACTGTTTTTTTAATTAAGACTAGTTTTGAATGATGATTGTGTTATTGATATTATTTTGTTATTAAATATTTGTGTAGCTGTTGTTCTAGTTGGCGTGGTTGTTGTGGTTGTTATTAGTTGTTGTTGTTGTTAGATAATGGTTGTTAATGTTAGTTTATTATTTTTGTTAGTAAATTATTGTTGTTGTTGTTAGTTAGTTAATTGTTGTTGATTAATTATGGTTGAGTGGCATCAATGTAATTCTGCCACTATAGGATGGATATTGGTTGTAATTGGCAGGTGGTGTAGTTTTAAAATAGGCATTTTCTGCCTAGTTTTTACCCCGATTTCCGGCCGAAATTGGTCGGAAGTTATAATTTTTTGCCCAGAAATTCACAATTTCCAACCGAATACGGTCGTAAATTATGAATTTATATTTATTTTTAAAAAAATTAATAATTTATAACTAATTATTTATTTAAATAAAACTATTTTTTTAAAATTCCGACCGATTTCGGTCGATTCTTGAAAATTTTTAAAAAAATTGTTGGTTACAGACCGAATTTGATCGGAAATTGAAGGTTGACAGTCAGTCAACACTTTGAAATTTCCAAACGATTTCGGTTGATATACGTTAGCGACCATCATTTTTCCGATTAATTGAAAACGGTCAAAAATCGATCGGTTTTTATCAATTTTCGACCGATTTCGGTTGATTTTGATAGACGAAATTACATAATTTTTTAATAGTGACTGTTCTTATATACCCTACCAAAGACCCTTAGAGAAATGAGGACAAGGTACCCGGAGAAAGTCCGAGTGCGAGTCTGAGGAGGCTGCTATATAAAATTTAATATGTTAAGTATAGTGGTCATGTTCTGAATGAATTAAGAAAGAATCAACTTTATATTAGAGATATAGTAACGCATGTCGACTCAAATTTGCTCTTCTTTTTGCAGAAAAGAGATTCCTTCGCTATTTTCATAAATGATGATTATTAAATTAATTATAGGTATTTTGGATCCTTTGATACCTAATAAAATGGTCGTCTATCACCGTTATCTTAACTTTTAAATCGAATTAAAATGGCCGTTTCTTGTGCCCCTTCCAATGAAAAATTCAATCCTCTATCATTATTCTATTTCATCTTCTATGCACCTTTAAAAGTAAAAGAATGCACCTCTTGAACGGAGCTCGAGCGGAAGTTCGGCCGAATCCAATCAGTTTTTGCTTAAATATTATATATTTGTACTAGGCGTATGACCAAAGATTTAGATCTATGTTTTATACAATTAGATTTATAGTGAAAGAGTTAATCTAAGTCAATATTAATATACCTCTCGATATGCCATAATGCCAATGCATAGTTGTCTTCGGAGGTTTTTTCACTGTTGACCAAGTCAAATATGTAATGTGAAGCTTTTATATATATATATATATAAAAGACGAGCTATTCCGTAATAAAATCTGAACCTATAAACTTTAAATACTTGCTCCGCTGCATAAAATGCGACAAAGTACACGTATGCCTTTATTCCGTAGGGCATGTGCTCCTGCGCTGATTTATGTTGACCAAAAGGCATATATACGGTCACCAATGGCTGCACTGCAAGTTGTGTATGTTTATACCTCTGTGTATTTTTTTACGAATTAAATCAAAGTAGGTAAGACATTATGTCCTTAATTAGTTGGATTAGTCATTGTGACCAATCGGAATAGTTCATTTGTCCGTGTAATTATCTTAACTTGTTTTCGCTTCCTGGCTTATTGTTAAAATGAAATATGTCTGGATTATGGAACGGGTCTTTGGAATCCTAACGCCAATTATTATATTTCACTAAATGAAGAAAGCTAAGAGGTATAATAGGTGAAAGAAAACCAGACATCATTGTCATTTATCTTTCTTGGGCCCGAGGTGGGTAGGAGGTGATTGGGATCGTGATCTTGATTTATTCGTCGACCATGACAGCGAAATGAATGAAACAATGCCCACCTCATTTTATTATAGTTTTTTCAAAAAAATTATTTTGTGCATTAAAAATTGTTTTTGTTTGACAAGTAGAGCGTTTGACCAAAAAAATCAAGATTTTGGATTATGAAATACCACTTGTCAAACATAAACAAATCTCACACAACAACTCTCACACAAAAAGTGTTAGTTGTGCGAGACAAACATATAATTTTTCTGATTTTTCTTTCTTTGTTGTTCAATTTTGACTCTATTATGTTGTACACTCTTAATTCAGAGATGACAGCTCCCTGCCCAAAAATTTTAAGCTGAAATATTAGAATTGGGTTATAGGCGTATATATCACTTGGTGAGTTTACTCATATTCCTCAAAGTAGAAGGCTCTAATTATCCTCATGTTATGTTTCTTTTTCTTTTTCCCTATTCCTCCTCCTGTATAATAATTAAAAAATATATTATTTTTAAGCCAGCTATTAGTGCATATAGAATCTAAAAGTTTTAAACGTTTTAAAAAGACACATTTTTATCAAGTTAATTACGCCTTCAGCAATGCCCTTCATGCCACCTTAATTTTTTTATGAGTCATATAACTTTGTATTGTAAGTGGCGCGCCGTGAAATTTAAATTCAGGATCGAATCATCTTGTTAATGGTGTATAACCTTCTCATATAAAAATTAAGCGGTTAGAGACAATGTGCATTTTTATTTAAATCATATTCTTAACATTGAGATTCGTCGTTCCTGACCCTGCTTCACCTTAATTGTTATTTGAACAAGTAAAAGTTCTGTCTTGATCCGAGTGGGGATCTCTACATAGAATTAGAATTTCGATATGTTAGTGGGTTGCCTGGGATTCGAACCCGGAACTAGTCGGATGGATCTGACTACTAAAAAATAAGTTTAGCAGAGTGATGGGATAATTTCTGTCGAGAACCAAAATGATATCCAGGCTCAAGTAATAATGTTGTGATCACAATATTATCTATGAAGTTTTCCTCTGATGTTGTTTTCGTGAAAAAGGAGCAAATTAAATCTATATTTGATAAAAAGTTTGTTCATGTTTAGTCAGGTTTACGTTTTTCACACAAAATACAAGCAATGACGCAATCTACTATAACACGATAACAAAGTTATATGCCCCAAAGTTGATGTGTGGATTTGTGATCATCTTTTCTGCCCTACTCTTCTTTCCCCTTTTCCTTTTCCTTTTGGTCATGTTTTAAGTTAATTTTCCAATCCAAGCTTATGTGCCCCAGAAACTATTTATTGCCAAATCATTAGGTTATGTAGGGATACTATTTTTCCATATGACATTTTTAGCTTCTCTTGGTAAAATTGTAAAACCTCTGACGTTGGACATGTTGTCCATATTCTATAAGATAAAGAAGGTACAAGTCAAATTTACTTTGTATTTAAATATATCTAGTCTCCCTTTCCGGCCTTCATCCCCGTTAGGGAGGCTCATAACAATAAAATCCGAACCAAATCGAAAAACAAATCAAACCGATCAAAAAATATTGATTCCTTTTTGTTTGGTTTGGTTTTGAAATTTAAAAACCGATTAAATTTGGTTTGGTTTGGTTTGGTTTTAATTATAAAAAATTGAACCAAACCAAATATAGGAATAACTATTTTAAATTTATTATTACACCTATATATATGTATATTTTTATACAAAGTTTTAAAAAATTTATAGTAAATATTAATCTTTTGCAATTTTAGTACAGTTCTTTACCTTTACATTCTAGTTTAATTGGTAGTTTTCTTTTGTTAAGTGTAAGAATCTATTTTATGTTAAAAATAATATATTTTTAATTGAGTCCTTAAATTATCCATCAATATTTGATTCAATTATTATCAATATATCTTGGTAAATAATAGATTTCTCAAAGGGCAATTGATTTGATAGTGTTTCGTAGAAAATGTGATTGCTGAAATGTGTGTTTGGTAGTGTATGTCTTATATTTAAGAAAAAACCGATAAATAAATAAAAAAATCAATAAACCGATATAAACCGAATCGAGAAAAAACCTACTTAATTGGTTTAGTTTGATTCTAATATTTGAAAAATCGACTTACTTTGTTTGATTTATTTTTAGGAAAAAACCGATTCAAAACTGAAACATCCTAATCTCCATCATTGGTCCAATAACATTGACCAAAAAAAAAGAGAAAATAATTTCACATTATTGTAAATAGTTAATCTAAATAGTCTTTGAACACTGCTAAAAGTATGCATTTGAATTCTTTTAAAGAAAAATTTAAACTTCAATAATACAGTATTTAATTTTAATCTAACTTTTCTAGATCTAAATAAACAGAACGTGACCCACAGAATATGGACAAAAGGATAAGTTATTGCGGTAGGAGGGCTAAAATCAACTCTACGTCAGATTGCTATCACAATTCGAAAAACAACTATTGGGGAGAGAAATTAGTAGTAATACGTTTTAGTTGGGGGGTCAATTTGTAGGCCATATCCCCACCAAATTTGGGTTGGTGAACCAAAAATGACCATATAAAATGCCAGATTCACTACTCTCATTACACCATCGAAAAACCCGTTTTTCCTCCAACTCACCTCAACTTACCCAATTAAGCGTCGAAAAATCCGAAACAGAAGTAAAAGCAAAATGGGTTCAACAAGCCAGAGCCAGAGTAACAGTCTAACTCACACAGAAGACGAAGATTTCTTATTTGCCATGCAATTGTGTAGTGCTTCTGTACTTCCTATGGTCCTAAAATCAGCCTTAGAACTTGACCTACTTGAACTCATGGCTAAGGCTGGTCCAGGTGCAGCTATTTCTCCTTCTGAATTAGCTGCTCAGCTCTCAACCCAGAACCCAGAAGCTCCTGTTATGCTTGACCGGATGCTTAGGCTACTGGCTACTTACTCTGTCCTCAATTGTACTCTTAGAACACTGTCTGATGGCAGTGTTGAGAGGCTTTATAGTCTGGCTCCGGTGTGTAAGTACTTGACTAAGAATGCTGATGGTGTTTCTGTTGCCCCACTTTTGCTTATGAATCAAGATAAAGTTCTTATGGAGAGCTGGTAAGTTCCCCTTAATTCTTTTTTAATATAATATATTTATGTGATTGATTGTTTCTGGCTTCGAGTCGCGAAAACAGTAGTGTGAAACAGTTGTCTTCACCTTGTATTTGGCGTGAATACAGAATATTTTGTGCACAAGCCGTTCTTTAATTGCTTCTGATTTCTATCTTGTTTTTGTCTCACTGAAATCAAAACAATCATAAATGCTTATTGATGATTCCTATGAAATTTCTTGATTATAATTACTCTATTCCTTTACTAATGTTGTTACAGTTTATTACTACAAATCATAGTTCATTTCTCTTTCTTATGCTTTTCCATGGTTATTAACATATTTTTTAAGCAACTTAAAAGAATTAAAAAATAAAAAGACATAGTATAGTTAATTAAGCCCTAGTGTGCTTTCCCTAACAGCTAAAATTTCTATGGTTAGGTGTTGGTTGAATTTCAGAATATATTTTATTTTAATTGAGTTGGTTTTGTGTCTTTGCCATTGTTGACTGCTACCCCGTATTGGAACTTGGCGTGTAATTCAACATATTGAATCTACCCGTTGAAAAATGGACAGACACTCGACGAAAATTATGTATAATATTAGTATAAAGTTTCCTCATTGTATGCGTGGAAAGTGGAAAAGAGGTGCAAGCTCATGTTGACAAGTTTCATATTTGGTTACACTTGTGATAACGTGGGCCACCATAGTTTGAAAAAGAATAATTGGAAGCATTCCGTTTTTCATCATTATCTGTTGGAAAAAAAAATTAATTTTTTTTTCTAGATGTTTTTGAAGTAATGGAGACAATGATTGAGCACCACAAATAAACTATAATAGTAAAGCTGCACTGTTAAACAAACATCAAATTTCAACCTAACATAGGGGACTCTTAATTCCTCGTGTCCACGTATAATCCATAAGTTCTATCACTCAAATAGTTATTAAGCTATCTAAAATTACTTAATAAATTATGTTTTTTTGTTTGTAACAGAAAAATCACTTTAATTATATGTATAACATTCAAAATGTGCATTCCCCGACACAAGGGACTCGTGATTCCTCGTGTCCACATATAATCCATTCGTAGGTTGAATGGTTAACAATATGCAGATTTTACCCCTACCCCTAAAGGGTAGAGATGCTGTTTTTGGGAGAACTTGGGTAGGTTGAATGGTTAACAAAAGTATTATAATTTGATCTGATTTTTTTTTTAATCTTTTCGTTACCACCTAATTTACTTGATTCTCATGTTTGTTATTGCAGGTACCACTTAAAAGATGCAGTACTAGATGGTGGAATCCCATTCAACAAAGCCTATGGAATGACAGCATTTGAGTACCATGGCACAGATCCAAGATTCAACAAAGTATTCAACCGTGGAATGTCTGATCACTCCACTATGTCAATGAAGAAGATTCTTGAGGACTACAAAGGATTTGAAGGCCTAAATTCCATTGTTGATGTAGGTGGTGGAACTGGTGCTACTGTTAACATGATTGTCTCCAAATATCCTTCTATTAAGGGTATTAACTTTGATTTACCACATGTTATTGGAGATGCTCCAACTTACCCTGGTAATTAAGCTAAAATCCTTCTCCCCCTTCAGCTACATTTGATTATTAATGGCATTAATGCTTTTGTTCTTATTTGTGTTGCTCATCAATCATTTTCCTAACTTTTGATTAGGTGTCGAGCACGTTGGTGGCGACATGTTTGTTAGTGTGCCAAAAGCAGATGCCATTTTTATGAAGGTAATGCCTAACTACCACACCCCCACACCAACAAATATTCCATTGTTGCTTTCTTAATCAAAATATAGGAGAGCACCCATTAAAATATAGGAGAGCACCCATTCTCCGGAAGTTACGCGTCCCTTTCTCCTAAGGAGTTATTCTAACTCATAACACTTACGTTGTAAAGACTTTTTATACTATCATAAACACATCACGAATATTATGAGTGACTATTGTGATAACTGCAGCATAGTGAATGATTTTTGTTTAACAAAAGAAAGAAAAATAATTTTTAAGTAAGTTTTTACGTAAAAAAAAAAAATATAATTTTTGGGAAATGAATTTAAATCTGAATGATCACCCATGAAATTTACCGTTATTAATTAGTACTACCACCTATTATGAATTGTCACTTGTAGATCCGCTCCCTGATTATACTGCCAGTATATAAAAGTTAAACTCGTTTATCTTCTTGCTTTTATTATTATTATTTTTTCAAATCGAAGATGTAAATCAGAGGATAACGTAACATATTTGTGCAGTGGATTTGTCATGATTGGAGCGACGAGCATTGCCTAAAATTCTTGAAGAATTGCTATGAAGCACTACCTGCAAATGGGAAGGTGATAATAGCAGAGTGCATACTTCCAGAGGCCCCAGATACATCACTTGCAACTAAGAATACAGTACATGTTGATATTGTGATGTTAGCACATAATCCAGGAGGCAAAGAAAGGACTGAGAAGGAATTTGAGGCTTTGGCTAAGGGCGCTGGTTTTACTGGATTCCGCAAGGCTTGTTGCGCTTACAACACTTGGGTCATGGAATTCAACAAGTAATTAATCGATTCCTTTGGAGGATTAAGCAATATACTGTTCATTTTGCATTTGGAAATTCTACTTTTCTCAGAGTGGCTTAACTTGAAAAGATTGATGTTCAAAAGAAAAAAAGGAAGATGAAATAATTGCTCTCAGAAAAGCAATGTGTTAGGAAAAAGCTTTTTTAGCTGGAATTTGAATTTTATTGTATGTATTTCTTTGTAATACACGTATTGAAGGAATACTTGTTTTCGACCAATCATTTATTTTTGAGATTCTGAGACTTAATTTACATATATTGTACTAAATATTTGAATTTATGATTGATGTGCAATCATAGAAAATTAAAAATGATGAATAACAAACGTAGCAGATAAAATTAAAGAAAATCGTCTTGGATGATGAAAACATTCAAGCACTATCACATAGGTTCAGCGATATGATAATTAAAGGTGCTAAAGAGGATGAAGTAATTTAAATCACACGAAGGGAAGTTTTCTTGAAAGATTCATGATCTCACTCAATTAATGTGGACTAAAATATTACTCCGCTATTCATAAACAACAACAACAACAACCCAGTAGAATCCCACAAGTGGGGTCTGGGGAGGGTAGCGTGTACGCAGACCTTACCCCTACCCCAAGGGGGTAGAGAGGCTGTTTCCGAAAGACCCTCAGCTCAAGATAAAAGAGTATTAGAGTCACCGCGGAAATCATATGGTAAAAGGAACATAGAAAGCAGGAAAGGGAAAATAATAATAATAATAATAGTTCAAAGCAAAAACGATGGTTTGTAAATGGATCCTGCATCGAGAATAAAAAATAGTGAAACTCGACATTGCCCCTAGCTATCTTAGACAAAAACCCACCGAACTAGTCCACTACCTCCTAGCCGACAACCATAATACGCGACTTCCATAACTTCCTATCAAGTGCCATGTCCTCGGAAATTTGAAGCTTTGCCATATCCTGCCTGATCACCTCTCCCCAATACTTCTTAGACTGCCCTCTACCTCTTCTCGTGCCTTCCACGACCAGCCACTCACACCTCCTAACTGGAGCATCTGGGCTTCTCCTCTGTACATGTCCGAACCATCTAAGCCTCGCTTCCCGCATCTTGTGATCAATAGGGGCCACATGCACCTTCTCCCGAATGTCATCATTCCTAATCTTATCCTTTCTAGTGTGCCCACACATCCACCTCAACATCCTCATTTCAGCTATTTTTATCATTTGGATATGTGAGTTCTTAACAGGCCAACACTCAACCCCATACATCATGGCCGGTCTAACCACCGCTTTATATAACTTACCTTTGAGTATCGCTGGCACTCTCTTGTCACACAAGACTCCAGATGCTAGCCTCCACTTCATCCATCCTACACCAATACGGTGTGTGACATCATCGTCGATTTTCCCTCCATCGTGGAGAACCGACCCAAGATACTTGAAGCTGCTTCTATTTGGGATAATCTGTGACTCAAACCTCACAACCACATCCACTTCCCCCGGCCCGGCGCTGAACTTACACTCGAGGTATTCCGTCTTCGTCCTGCTCCGTTATTCATAAAAACAACACTAATTTGTCGCAACTGAGACTTAAGTTGTTGTTACACGTGCACGGGGTGGCGGGTCGGATCGATACCATTAAATAAATTATACAACCTGATCTATATTTAATATAGATAAAGAATGGGTTAATCAGCGGATAATATGAATATTCATATTATCCACCGCTTCTTGATTATGATCACTTTTGGGAGATTTTCTAATTTCCCAAACTTAAGAAACTCCCTTGAAGTTTTACAAATATAAAAGTTAAACACACTAGTTATTCATTGCTTATACATTAGTTATCCATTTTCTAATTAACTATTTTTTAATGAATAATATGAGTGAATAACTATTTTTCTTTTACCATTTGCCGCACCTGCACAAGGTCTTATGTTTGCCAAAAAGTCATCATATAGTCTTGTTAGTATTAAAAAATAAAGATTTTAAAGTAAATAAACCGAAGACAAGTAAAGAGAGATTTATTATTCAACTTCAAATTTATGTACATAATGAACTGAAATCTCCTCTATTTATAGAAGAAAGGAAGCTGCCGTGTAAGCTGCTACTACAAGCTGCTGTGTAAGCTGCTACTACAAGTTGATTTGTAAGCTGCTACTGCAAGCTGTTGTGTAAGCTGCTTGTAAGTTGCTTGTAAGCTGCTACTGCACGCTGCTGTGTAAGCTTCTTGTAAGTTGCTTGTAAGCTGTTACTATAACAACAAACAACAACAACAACCCAGTAAAATCCCACAAGTGGGGTCTGGGGAGGGTAGTGTGTACGCAGACCTTACCCCTACCCCAAGGGGGCAGAGAGGCTGTTTCCGAAAGACCCTCGGCTCAATAATAAAAAGACAAAAAAGACAAAAGAAGAGAGTATTAGATTCACCGCTAAAATTATACGGTAAAAGGAACATAGAAAGCAGG
>MU724472.1:0-17556 GCA_026770625.1 Nicotiana glauca | reverse complement strand
ATAGGGGTTGAAACACTCATGCATGTTTATTAAAACCTAAAATCTAGTAAGAGTAGTTGGGAAGGAGTAAAGAATTGTGTAAAGAAGGGTTGATAACCTAAATGTGTTCGGGTAGTGATTGTGAACTTTGATTCTAAGAAATATGTATTAATTTTTGCACTAGATTGACGTTGCTAGGCTTTTGGTGAAGTTGGAAGTAGAAATTAAAAGGGGATTCGGCTCCAGGTATGTATGGCTAACTTTGACCTTGTAAAATCGCCTTGTTGGTGTTCAAATGTTTGGTATGTGACATCCACGTGGGTAAATTGTGAAACTTGTGTGATTTGCATGGTTGTGATTATGATATGTGGTATTAGATGAGAAACAAATGACGTAAGAAAATTGTAAGTGATGCAACTGGAATAATTGTGATATTAATATCTATGGCTCATCGTGGGCAAGTATTGTTGTAACGTGAAATACATGTAAATTGTGGAATATGACAGAAATAGCATTTACAGGTATGGAAACACTTTTAAATTATTGTTAATACTCCTTAAGAAGTGTTGTTATGATCCTTGTGAATTGTTCATTGTTGTTGTTGTGATTGTTTGTGAATTGAAAATGTACGGTGGGATCGGGTTGCGCGCCGCAACACGAAGTAATAAGGTGCGGGTTGTGGTGATAAGGGTGGCCGAGGTAATAAGGGTGGAAAGTGATCGAAATCACTGTTGAAATGAAAATATGAGCAAAAATGTGAAATCTATTGATGTGGAAATGTGGAAGGGAAAACGGGAGAGCTTGAAAAACTTGTTTGGCTTGATTGTTCTTTCTTTATGGATTTGATTGTTGTTTCTGTTACTGTTACTTACTTGTCTATGGCTTGAGTTTACTTGGCGCAAATTTTGTTCATACATACCAGTACAATTCCAGTGTACTGACGTCCCTTTTGCCGGGGGCGCTACATTCGTGTTATGATTGTAGGTAGATCTGCAGCAGGTACTCCAGCCCACCGATCGTAGCTCCCTCTTTGTCTTCCGTCAGTTGTTTTGGTGAGCCCCATTCCTCTCGGGGCCCTACGTGGCTCAGGCCGCTTGTTTCCGTTGTTTTATTTTGCTGTTGTAAAAGGTATAGCCGGAGCCTTGTTACCGGCAAATATTGTAGTAACTTCTTTCATCTGTAGAGGCTCCGTAGACAGGAAACGTGGGTCATGAACTTATGTAATATGTATTTTGTACATAGGGGCAATGTAAAATGTAAACCACGCTAGTAACCATGTACCTTGTATATGTTTTGAAATGAATTGGTGTTCTAAATTAATCGTATGGTCATTTCATTTGGCTAATAAGTAATGGAAGATGTGGGGTAATACGTAGGATAGGAAAGGCACCCAGGTCCGCTTGACTGGGGATACCCGGTCGAACGCCGGTCATGTCCCTCGAGTTTGGGGTGTGACAAACTTTGTATCAGAGCCTCAGGTTTTAAAGTGTCCTAGGATGTCTCGGAGCCGTGTCTAGTAGAGCCCTTCTTATCGGTGTGTTGTCGACCACATCTATAAGTAGGGGGCTGCATGGACATTTAGGAATTTACCCACTTCTTTGTTATTATATATCATGCGGTGAAGTGAAAGTGGAAGTATTTATGTCTAACTCGTGCCTTGTTCCAAAATTTTTAGAAATGGCACCTAAGAAGAAAGCTAGACTCGGCCTTAGGGCCGACGCCACCCAAGTGTGGATGTGAATCATGTACCTGATGCCGTGGGTGAGAATGACTCCTCGGCCTTGAATCTGCCCGGCCCATCTATTCTAGATCCAAGCATTCATGTTCCGGCTGCGACAGAGGGTGCCACCATCCCTCCGGCCAATATTCCTGATTCTGATACAGTTCCAGCTTCCAGTCCCGTGGTTTCTGATGGGGACCTTAGAGAAGCCATTCATATGTTGACCAGTTAGTGGCCGCCCAAGCCCAGAGATCTCATGATGCCCCTATGTCCTCCAGCGGACAAGGAGATTCCGCCAGCTCCAGAATCCACCAGTTTCTACGATTAGCCCCTCCAGAATTCTCAGGCACAAACCCAGAGGCCGATCCGCAGGATTTCCCTGATGATATGTATAAGACCCTTCGAGTGATGAAGGCTACATAGATAGAGGAGGTTGAGTTGGCTCCATACAGGTTGAGGGGAGCAGTGCGTTCGTGGTTTGAGATGTGTGAGGATTCCCGTGAGGAGGGAAGACCTCCGGCTAGATGGGATGAGTTTGTAGATGCCTTTATGGACCACTTCCTGCCTGCCGAGACAATGGCAGCCCATGCCACTGAGTTCGAGGTTCTCAAACAGGGCAGTATGAGTGTTTGGGAGTACCACATGGAGTTTGTGAGGTTGTCCAAGTATGCTCCTCAGTTAGTGTCGACCATGGATGCTCGGGTTCGGCGTTTCGTTCAGGGACTTAGTCATTTAGTGGTGAATGAGGGTGATACAATGGCCTTGCACTCAGATATGAATTATGGAAAGATTGTAGGATTCGCTCAGACCACAGAGGCTAGGATGTTGAAGATTCGGGCAGAAAGGGAGAGTAGCAGCAGGGCCCAGTCAATGGGTCACTCAGGGAGACCAGTTCCGGGGAGAGGGTCATCACGGCGATCCCAGTCATATGCTCAGTCCTCAGCGAGTGTACCGCCATCTGTGCATTTATCAGCAGAGCAGTCATTAGAGACCAGGTTCAAACAGTAGGAGGTCCCGTTAGTCCGGTCGTCCAGGAGTGAGGTCTCAACAACATGGGGGAACTACATGCTCCAGGTGTGGGAGATTTCATACAGAGACTTGCTATTTGGATATCCCGGTATGTTATAGGTGCGGGGTGAGAGGTTACATCTAGCGGGACTGCCGTGCGCCCAGTCAGGGTATGGGTAGGGGATCTTCCCAGTCATCCGGTTCTTTAGTTGCTACATCATCAGTGCGTCCTCCAGCTCCAGCAATACGCGGTGTAGGGGTGGAGCTCGCGGTAGGGGTGGACCTAGCCGGTTCTATGCTTTGAGTGGTCTCCAGAGTGCTGAGGCTTCTCCAGATGTTGTTACAGGTATCTTGTCTGTTCAGGCCATTGATTGTTATGCTCTTATTGATCCGGGATCCTCTTTGTCTTATGTCACCCCATTCATTGCTTCAAGTTTTGGGAATGAACCCGAACAACTTCATCAGCCGTTCTCTGTATCGACTCTGGTTGGTGATTCTATTACAGCCTCACGAGTTTATAGGAATTGTGTTGTCACGGTGTGTGGTCGTGTTAGCTTGGAATGGTAGATTTTGATGTAATCATGGGGATAAACTGGCTTTATTCGTGCTTTGCCAAACTTGACTGCCGAACGAGAGTCATGAGACTCAAGTTCCCTAGCGAGCCGGTTATTGAATGGAAAGGAAATGGTGTGGTACCAAAGGGTAAGTTTATTTCTTACCTTAAGGCTTTGAAGATGATAAAGAAGGGGTGTATCTATCATTTGGTTCGGGTGGCGGACACCACCTCAGAAGTGTTTGTCCCCGAGTCCGTGCCAGTTGTGAATGAGTTTCTTGAAGTGTTTCCGGATGAGCTTCCAGGGATTCCGCCATATAGGGAGATTGATTTCGGGATTGATGTATTGCCATACACTCAGCCAATATCTATTCCACCATACAGAATGGCGCCAATAGAGTTAAGGGAGTTAAAGGAGCAGCTGAAGGATTTATTAGAGAAGGGGTTCATACGACCGAGTGTGCCGCCATGGGGTGCTCTAGTTCTTTTTATCAGGAAGAAGGATGGGTCGCTTCGGATGTGCATTGATTATCGGCAGCTTAGCAAAGTCACCATCAAGAATAAATATCCTTTGCCTCGGATAGATGATTTGTTCGACCATTTGCAAGGTGCAAAGTTCTTCTCCAAAATTGATCTGCGGTCCGGGTATCACCAATTGAAGATCAGAGAGCAGGACATTCCTAAGACCGCCTTCAGGACCCGCTATGGTCACTTCGAATTCTTGGTCATGTCTTTTGGGCTAACCAACGCCCCGGCAGCTTTCATGGACCTTATGAATCGGGTTTTCAAGCCATTTCTAGATTCCTTTGTGATTGTTTTCATTGACGACATCCTCGTTTATTCGCGAAGCAGGGAGGATCATGCTATTCACCTCAGAGCAGTATTGCAGACTCTTCGTCAGCACCAATTGTATGCTAAATTTTCGAAATGTGAGTTTTGGTTGAAGTCCGTTACCTTTTTGGGTCATGTTGTTTCCAGTAAAGGGATTCAGGTAGACCCCCAGAAGATTGCAGCAGTGAAGGATTGGCCTAGACCCACGACCCCGACGGAGATTCGTAGTTTCTTGGGTTTAGCAGGGTATTATCGGAGGTTTGTGGAGGGATTCTCGACCCTCGCCTCCCCATTGACTAAATTGACGCAGAAAGCAGCTAAGTTCCAATGGTCCGACGCATGGGAGAAAAGTTTTCAGGAACTGAAGTCAAGGTTGACCTCGGCGCCAATATTGGCCTTGCCAGAAGGCACGGAAGGATTTGTGGTTTATTGCGATGCCTCCAGGGTTGGTTTGGGATGTGTGTTGATGCAACATGGGAAGGTTATAGCGTATGCTTCGAGGCAGCTCAAGAATCACGAGAAGAATTATCCGACGCATGATTTGGAGCTTGCGGCAGTTGTGTTTGCTTTGAAAATATGGCGGCATTATCTTTATGGGGTCCATGTGGATGTGTTCTCAGACCACAAGAGTCTCCAGTATTTGTTCAAGCAGAAGGAACTGAATTTAAGGCAGCGACGGTGGTTAGAATTGCTCAAGGATTATGATATGAACATTTTGTACCATCCAGGGAAGGCAAACGTGGTGGCCGACGCTCTCAGTCGGAAATCTATGGGTAGTTTGGCTCATTTGGGAGTGGATCACAAGCCCTTGGCCCAGGAGATTTATCAACTGGCCAGTTTAGGAGTTTGCTTATTGACATCAGACGAGGGGAATGTTGTGGTGCATAATAGAGCAGAATCGTCTCTCGTAGCGGAGGTCAAGGAAAAGCAGTTTATGGATCCAACATTGGCTCAGATGAAGGAAGCAATTTTGAATAACAAGACTTCGGCATTTTCACTCGGCGGCGAGGATGGTGTATTGCGGTGTCAAGGTAGGCTATGTGTCCCGGATGTGGATAAGCTTCGGGAGAGGGTGATGGCGGAGGCTCATAATTCCAGGTATTCCGTGCACCCAGGTTCCACAAAAATGTATCATGGTCTCAAGGAGATTTATTGGTGGAACGGTATGAAAAGGGGTGTGGCGAACTTTGTATCTAAATGTCCGAATTGTCAGCAAGTGAAGGCTGAGCATCAGCGGCCTGGTGGGTTAACTCAGCTTATGGAAATACCAATGTGGAAATGGGAGATGATCAACATGGATTTCGTGGTAGGGTTACCTCGCACTCAGCGCAAGTTCGACTCAATTTGGGTAATAGTGGATCGACTCACCAAATCAGCTCACTTCTTGCCAGTCAAGTCCACCGATACTGCAGAACAATATGCTAAGTTGTATATCAAGGAGATAGTAAGGCTTCATGGCACTCCACTTTCTATTATCTCGGATCGAGGGGCCCAGTTCACAGCTAATTTTTGGAAGAAATTTCAGCAAGGTTTGGGTACTCAGGTGAATCTCAGCACAGCTTTCCATCCGCAGACCGACGGTCAGGCCGAGCGGACTATTCAGACGCTTGAGGATATGTTGCGGGCTTGTGTCTTGGATTTCAAAGGTAGTTGGGATGACCACTTACCACTTATAGAATTTGCTTACAATAACAGCTTTCATGCTAGCATTCAGATGGCCCCGTTTGAGGCATTGTACGGAAGAAGGTGTAGGTCTCCAATTGGGTGGTTTGAAGTGGGTGAAGCAGAATTGCTAGGGCCAGATCTTGTGTACCAGGCTATGGAGAAAGTTAAAGTCATTCAGGAAAGGATGAAAACTGCTCAGAGTCGCCAGAAATCCTATGCGGACGTTCGCCGAAGAGATTTGGAATTTCAAGTTGATGATTGGGTGTTCTTGAGGGTATCTCCTATGAAGGGAGTCATGCGATTCGGGAAGAAAGGGAAGTTGAGTCCTAGGTATGTCGGACCGTATCGGATCGCTCAACGGGTAGGGCAGGTGACTTATAGGCTGGAATTGCCTCCTGAAATGTCATTAGTACACCCGGTATTCCATGTGTCCATGTTGAAGAAAGTGGTTAGAGATCCATCCACCATCATGCCAGTCGAGACTATCGAGGTTAATGAAGACTTGTCATCTGAAGAAGTTCCAGTCGCCATTCTTGATAGGCAAGTCCGTAAGTTGAGAAATAAGGAAGTTGCTGATGTTAAAGTGTTATGGCGAAGTCAACAAGTTGAGGAAGCCACGTGGGAAGCAGAAAAAGAAATGAAGGAAAAATACCCCCATCTGTTTGAGCAAGTGTAGCAGAAATCGTGCGGACTCTTATCTCAAAAACAAAACTAATACTGTGTTCAAATTGGTTCTTTCCTATATGCTTTACTCTTGAAATTCCCCAAGCTGTGCAAGGATTTTGTGTGTTGTGATTGTCTCGAATCATATGAACCTCCCTTTGGTAAATGAGAGTTTTATAAAGACTCATGTGATAAGTAAACAACTAATGGTAGTATAGATTGATAATGGTTTATTTATATGCATGTAGTATGTTGAAGCGATTAAATTATGTGGGACTAGTTTATGTGCAAAATGTAGCAGGTGATAGAATATGTGCAATTGCTGAGGTAATGAATTGTGTACAAGCTGTAGAGATAGTTGTAATTGAGTAATGGTGTTTGGGAATATGTTTCGGGGGCTCTCTGACAGGTGGATACGTCCATATTACAAAGGAAACTCTGGCAATTTTTTTTTAATATGGGGGTTAGTGAAAATTTTGAGAGTCTTCATATCATGTCCTTCAAAAACCAACCGATTTTCAAAATCCTCATTCGAGGACGAATGATTTTAAGTGGGAGAGAATGTAAGGCCCCGTAAATAATTTTTGGTCTCAAAACTTAGTAACTCGTGGTGTCGACTCTGAATATGTGTTAGGAATGGGTAGAATAGCTCATCGTGGTTCGGACCCCTGGTAGTGATCTAAGCTTTTAAAAATCAAAAGAATCAATTTTCCAGAAAATTTCCATTTTGCGGTCCAGAATGCGGTCGCATATCAGCTATGTGGACCGCATTTCTACCGCAGAGTGAAGCAGAAGAATTGTCAAAATTGAAGTTGAAAATGCGGTCCATTATGCAATCGCATAATCCGTATGGGGACCGCATTCCTGCCGCATAGTTAATCAGAGAGTTAGTCTAAGTTGATGTTATAAATGCGGTCCATTATGCGACCGCATAATCAGAATGCGGACCGCATTTCCACCGCATACCCAGGCAGAGATGTTCAGTGATTGGGGTCAGTTCTGCGGTCCAATATGCTGATCGCATTCCAATTCGGCGATCGCATAGTGCGATCGTAGATCTTGCTCGGGCTTCTATTTTCTAAAATTTAAAACCCGACGCCCTTTTTAATAAAACACCCTAACCCCTCATTTTAACTATTTCTTTGAGCAAAAACAAGAGAGAGGGAGGAGGGGTTCTTGAGAGAAAGTTCATTTTCTTTAAAATTTGTTCCTCAAATTATCTGGTTCGGGAAATTTTAAAGCAAGTGTTTTCATCTCCATTTCTACAGGTAAAATCCCTACCCATTTTCATTGACTTTCAGATTTATTGAGAGGGTGAAAGTCACATGCATTAGTTCTTGATAATAGGGGTTGAAACAGTCATGCATGTTTATTAATACCTAAAATCTAGTAAGAGTAGTTGGGAAGGAGTAAAGAATTGTGTAAAGAAGGGTTGATAACCTAAATGTATTCGGGTAGTGATTGTGAACTTTGATTCTAAAAAATATGTATTAATTTGTGCACTAGATTGATGTTGCTAGGCTTTTGGTGAAGTTGGAAGTAGAAATTAAAAGAGGATTCGGCTCCAGGTATGTATGGCTAACCTTGACCTTGTAAAAACGCCTTGTTGGTGTTCAAATGTTTGGTACGTGACATCCACGTGGGTAAATTGTGAAACTTGTGTGATTTGCATGGTTGTGATTATGATATGTGGTATTAGATGAGAAACAAATGACGTAAGGAAATTGTAAGTGATGCAACTGGAATAATTGTGATATTAATATCTATGGCTCATTGTGGGCAAGTATTGTTGTAATGTGAAACACTTGTGAATTATGGAATATGACGGAAATAGCATTGACGGGTATGGAAACACTTGTAAATTATTGTTACTACTCCTTAAGAAGTGTTATTGTGATCCTTGTGAATTGTTCATTGTTGTTGTTGTGATTGTTTGTGAATTGAAACTGTACGGTGGGATCGAGTTGCGCACCGCAACACGAAGTAATAAGGTGCGGGTTATGGTGATAAGGGTGGCTGAGGTAATATGGGTGGAAAGTGATAGAAATCACTGTTGAAATGAAAATATGAGGAAAAATGTGAAATCTATTGATGTGGAAATGTGGAAGGGAAAACAGGAGAGTTTGAAAAACTTGTTTGGCTTGATTGTTCTTTCTTTATGGATTTGATTGTTGTTTTTGTTACTGTTACTTACTTGTCTATGGCTTGAGTTTACTTGGCGCAAAGGTTTGTTCATACATACCAGTACAATTCCAGTGTACTGACGTCCCTTTTGCCAGGGGGCGCTACATTCGTGTTATGATTATAGGTGGATCTGCAACAGGTACTCCAACCCACCGATCGTAGCTCCCTCTTCGTCTTCTGTCTGTTGTTTTGGTGAGCCTCATTCCTCTCGGGGCCCTACGTGGCTCAGGCCGCTTGTTTCCGTAGTTTTATTTTGCTATTGTAAAAGGTATAGCCGGAGCCTTGTTACCGGTAAATATTGTAGTAACTTCTTTCATCTGTAGAGGCTTCGTAGATAGGAAACGTGGGTCATGAACTTATGTAATATGTATTTTGTACATAGGGGCAATGTAAAATATAAACCACGCTAGTAACCATGTACCTTGTATATGTTTTGAAATGAATTAGTGTTCTAAATTAATTTTATGGTCATTTCACTTGGCTAATAAGTAATGGAAGATGTGGGGTAATACCTGGGATAGGAAAGGCACCCAGGTCCGCTTGACTGGGGATACCCGGTCGAGCGCCGGTTATGTCCCTCGAGTTTGGGGCGTGACAGGTTTCTGATCCTAAATCAATTGTGAGGGGAGGACTTATCATATATTATTGGTCTGATGCATACAAGTGCTGTTATATGCAATTAAGAAAATATTAGACTAACACATGAAGTTTTTTTCTCATAAGCAATGGTTTAGCCATTGGTAGGAGGCATTCGATGCTAAACCATCTTGGATATAAACCAGCATTATCAAGATGAACTATCTTGATTTTATAATATGAAAGTTATGCTCTTAATTGAGAAAAGAAATCTCAAATGTCAAACTGCAGGTTGACAGTGATCACACATGTAACCATCTTATATATGCATCTATAAGTGGTTCACTTGATAGATGAATGAGCCCATATTCACCTTTTATATATTTCAGAATCAGGGGTCTTAGCCCCAACTTTAGCTGGTAGAATCAATTTATTATGAGAATAAGCGGCACAAGAGAATTCTTGAAGAATCTTCTAGTTCTTCAGTATATGCTTCTCTGACTTCTCAAATAGCTCATTTAAAAATGACAAATGAAAACTTCAAGTTTATCATGACATGCGCTATATATTAGTAAACTTCTGGTTCACTGTGGCACGAACTTTTGCATTAGTAGACTTCTGATTTACTGTGTCTGCTTTTGTATAAGTAAATTTCTCATTTACTGTAGCTGCTTTTGCATTAGTAAACTTCTGGTTTACTGTGATACATGATGTATTACAAATTAAAGAATAAGACGGGTAACTTCTCACATACATACCCCCTATGATTGTGGAAATATGAATATTTTCAATCTTTCAATCATTTGTAGTCTCAATATGATTGCCATTTGTATTAGTAAACTTCAAGTTTACTACAACATGTGTTTTGACCATAATCATTTAATATGAATGAAAAATTTGCATATAAGTTGTTCGTGAGCCTTCAATTTATTTTCCACAATCGAATATTATTCAGACACTACTTGTATCATGTGTCTTTTTAGAAAAACAGTTAGCTATTCAAAAGCTTTGATAAATTTTGTACTATCACATATTGCTCAGAAACTTCTGGTATCATGAGAGAAAATTATAATCAAATGAATATTATAAATACAATTCTAAATTTATAAGTATAAGAAATTAAGAATTTCAGTATTTTTACCACCAACTTTGTGACAACTGACAAATATCTCCTTTAGGTATAAATGCCATTAACATCTGAATATTTTATATCAAAGCGGTAATCACATAGTCATTATATCCTTCAGGGAAAGTTACATGACTTGTTATTTCTTTCAGGGAACTCGATAACTAACCAGAACATATTAATATGGTTGCAGTAGAAAGCATTCTACAAGAATTCTTATTCCTTGGAATGATATTTAATAAAATTTTCCAAAATATTTTACGTATAACGGGTACGTGTGACAATGATTTTTATGCCAAAAAAACAAGATTTATATCCTTTGTTATTCTACCTCTTCAAGAGGTGAGTTATGGTATTTCTTCATTCATTCCAGGAAATGAAAATGTGCTTCAAAAATAACTTTGAATCGCTTATTATTTTGTTTAAGCACAGAAAGACACAATTTCATAATATTTTCTTGCTTCAGGAGAAAATGCCAATTGTGTTACTTCTTCAGGAATAAATTTAAAATACGAAAAAATGAGTATATATTCTCTCAATCATATTACCTCTTCTGGAGGTGAATTGTAATATATTCGTATCAAAAGTCCGTTCATATTTACGAGCTTTGTTAATATTGTCACATTCACTTCGAAGAATGGATTAATATTTATCAAAAGTTCTCATCCTTCAAGGAACGGAACATAATTATCTGAATGTGCATTAATCATACCAAATCGTGTGATGCTTCAACCTCTTTTAAGATAATGCTACTTCAAGAGCAAATCGAGGCATGCAAGTAATATAGAGAAATTTTCTCTAGCTTATCTTCAATTGTAACCATAGAAAGCCTAAATTATCACTTCTGGTGATTATAGGCATATGCCACTTCTGGTGGTTAACAAAATTTAGTTACAATGAGATATACAAAACATAACCACTTCTGGTGGTTATATTCTGATAGAATTCAAATGAACCATGAAATTAAATCATAACGATATTTAAGAAATATTGCCACTGCCGGTGGTTAAATATTTCGTGCAAAAACTCTACTAGAGTTAGAAACTAAAGAAAAGATGGTGTTAAATATTGCATAAATGAGTCATTGTGAACTAACCTTCCTGCAGAATATTGGCATCATGCTTTTGATGACTTTGGTGACGAAATATTTTGTGAAAATGAGATTGAAGTACTATAAGTCATGTTCCTTACCGTGATGTATGGTAATAAAATTTTCATGATTAATAAGAAAGTACACAAGTAATTGCTTAAAAGGTTAGCTAATAAAATTCCAAAATCAAACCTTATCCTAGTAAAGGATTTCGTGGGCAGAGAGTCCCGGCCAGTAGCTTTGTGATACTATGCCATTTCAATAGAAAAACAACATATTCATCTCCTACTCTCAACCGATGCATTAAAAAAAAGGATGTCATGCCTTTAAATTACTTGATATTCCTGAAATGGAAAGTTAAATTTAAAGTAAGTACGGGTAGAGTCTCGTGCTGATAACGTATTATAAAATAAAGACTTTAAAGCAAAGAAATCAAAGACAAGTAGAGAGAGAGAGATTTATTATTCAACTTCAAATTCATGTACATAATGAACTGAAATCTGCTCTATTTATAGAAGAAAGGAAGCTGTTGTATAAGCTGCTACTGCAAGCTACTGTGTAAGCTGCTTCT
Organism: Nicotiana glauca; assembly: GCA_026770625.1. NCBI lineage: Eukaryota > Viridiplantae > Streptophyta > Magnoliopsida > Solanales > Solanaceae > Nicotiana > Nicotiana glauca. The sequence continues at coordinate 5,590 of MU724472.1, read as the reverse complement.
AAGTTGCTTGTAAGCTGCTACTGCAAGCTCCTGTGTAAGCTTCTTGTAAGTTTCTTGTAAACTACTACTTTATCCATAACGGAGTACCGAAATAATAAGCTTCTTCAGGAAAATTATTTACAACGGAGTACTAAATGAACATCCATAATATATATATATATATATATATATATATATATATATATATATATATATATATATATTTATAACAGTTAGAGACTTGTACGTTTTTTTATCTTTTTCCAAAGGGTATATTGAATAAGTCAAAAAGAATAAAGAGGGGAGCATCAACCTGACCTCTTCTTCTCATAGCTAGAATGTATAAGCCCTTCCTACAAATTGACTTAAATAAAAAAGAAACATACCGCAGAGGAGGGTTTCTCCTATTACAATTGAAAGCTTTCAAATACAAGGACTAAGTTCAAAACTTAGTACCACCAAAAGGATTCATTCAACCGGTCTATGAAGGTGTTCTTTCGCACCCGAATTCTAAATCTTGGATTACTCCTCGCATCATTCTTCAATGTGGCTATAATCTTCCATGGTAAGCTTATAGCCTCAGTGAAGAAAGCATTAATCTTATCATGTTCGGCTAGATTGGCTAGTAGGTCGGTTGGAATATTTCCTTCTCTGAATATGTGATTAAATTCGAAAGAACCATCATCTAGGCGCTAGCATAGAATGAATATCATCAATAAAATCCTTGATCTTTCACGAGGCACAAATTCCCTTTTTGATAATATTGATCATAAGCGTTGAGTCAAATTCAATTGTTAGAGTATTAAAGTCATGATCGATGCACCATCTCAATCCCATTTTAATAGCTTGTGCCTTTGCATAATTGTTGGTGGTAACACCTGGGTAACAGGAGAAAGCCATGATTAATTCGCCGAGGTGATCTCTTGGAATTCTACCACACCCAGCACTACCAAGATTTTCTTTGGAACAACCATCTACATTGATCTTGAAAACCCGAACATTAGGCTTATCCCAACTCACTGGAGTGGTGGCCAATTGAGGTTTGATTCTTTCCACTAGATAACAAATACTAGGAAATGAAGAGCAAAAGTTTAGAGAAGGAAATTGGGAGGAGAGCATCAACTGCATTTGGTAGGTGATTTGATGAATGATACTATTGGGAGATCTTCTGATGCCTTCAAATTTATAAGTGTACCTATATTTCCAAATTTCCCAGCATATAACATATGGAAGACACAACATGATTAGTTCATGAACCTTGTTTGGAGATTTAAGGTGCCACCACCTCGTTAGTTCTGTTCTTGTTAAGTTGTCCCACATCGGAGGGATTTGAGGTCCTTGGTTTCCTTATATGGATTGGTCAATCCTCACCTCACAAGCTAGATTTTAGGGTTGAGTTAGGCCCATTGTCCATTCTTTACATGGTATCAGAGTTAGGCTCATCCCAATTATTATTACCGGTGTTGGGCCCCCATTTATGTTGTCCACGTTCCAGAGGCCTGGATGTGAGAGGGGTGTTGAGTTGTCCCACATCGGAGGGATTTGAGGTCCTTGGTCTCCTTATATGGCTTGGACAATACTCACCTCACAAGCTAGCTTTTGGGTTGAGTTAGGTCCAATGTCCATTCTTTACAGTTCTAATGTTGTCTAAATTAGGCATTGACAGTCCACATGCATCTTGAAAATACTTCCATAATATCCCAACAACTTGCCCTTGACTGAATAAATGGTTAACATATCCCTCCTTAACATTATAACAACAATAATATTTTGATGGACCACGAACCCTAAATCTAGTTAGAGAATCATTTGTATCTAGCTTGCCATTCAATAGTTTGAGCATGTGAAAAGACACTTCGAATGGTAATTTTTTGTGCCAAATCTTAGACACAGTCAGTGATGAGCCTTTGGATTTCTTGAGAGTACTCCAAGGTGACTTGGAAGAAAAAACTCTAGTGTGATCAGGAGTCCAAACACGTTGATCCTGCTTATCAGTAGAAAACTTGAAAGGAAAGAATGTGTGGAATCAGATTTGCAGGCAGATTAGCATGTAGCTTATCCAAGTTCCACTGGCTATTAGAAAAAAATTAAATACTCTTACTTTCATAGGCTTATCACGCCGATGAATCACATTCTCTAAGGCACCTTTATTAGACCAGTTATCCCACCAAAAGGACAAGTCACCCTTTGCAACTTTTCATAAGATATGTTGTTCATAATTTTTTTTGGCATCCATAAGTCTTCTCCAAATGTGAGATTGATTACAATTTTCCTTTTTCGCAACTGAGTGAGCTCTTTTACAATACTTTGCTTCCAAAAATAAGGAGAGGGGAGACTTCTGGGTTCTAAAATTCCACCATGCTTTAGCAGCAAATGTAGTGCAAATGTCATGCATAGATCTGAACCCAAAACCCCCTCTTTTTTAGGAAAGCAAAGATTTTTCCAAAAACAAAAACACAATAATATTGCCTCTTGCCATAAGATGAACCCCAGAATAAACTAGCAAGAGCTTTATCAATATGATTAAGAATAGTCTTGAAGGCATAGAGTGCAAGACAGACCTAATGAATAGCTTTTCCACCTACTGACAATAATTTTCCTAACCATCCCTGAGTTATATTGGCTATCTTAGAAACCATGGAACCAAGACAACACACTTTATTTCTCCCTAGGAATATAGGACATCCTAAGTACTTGAAGGGAAATAAAGAATGGGAAAAACCGGCGAGTATTTTGATATCCTCAACAACGTGAACATGAGTTTTAGTAGAAACCGAAAAGGTTGATTTCTTCTTGTTGACCATTTGACCAAAAACTTGCTCATAAGTATCCAAGTTTTTCATCATCATAGCAATGGAAAGGGGATCTCCAGATGTAAAAAGAATAATGTCATCACCAAATGTGAGGTGATTAATAGGAGGACTGCCCCTATCCATAGAATAAGGAATGAAATTGTTCTTAAATAACTGGTCCATTAAGTTGGATAGTAATTCAGCCCCTATAACAAATAAGGAAGATAACAGAGGGTCATCTTGCTTTAGCCCCCTGGAGGATTTGAAAAAGCCATGCCTAACTCTATTTATAATAATGGAATACCAGTTGTTGGAGACCACTCTAGCAATCATATCAATCCAAATCTCGCAGAATCCCAATTGTCTCATAACCTGGCAAAGAAAGTCCCAAGGTACCATGTCAAAGGTCTTGGCCATATCCAGTTTGAAGACTGTTTGACTCAAAAGTTAAACAATACTTTTCGAGCAAATTAATCAATATAATTGCAGGGGTAAATCATAATCGAAGATAATAGACCCTAGGATGATCTTTGCAATTGATCTAAGCAATGGTGATATTCGCTAGTGAACGTACAACAACAACAACAACCCAGTATAATCCCACAAGTGGGGTCTGGGGAGGGTAATATGTACGCAGACCTTACCCCTACCCCGGGGGAAAGGGGGCAGAGAGGCTGTTTCCAGGAGACCCTCGGCTCAAGACATCAACAAGAGACGATAAGTTAGTACTATCAATAGAGTCATACTAAAAATAACATAAAATACACAACATAATACAAAATAACAGAATAACATCAATATAAGAAATATAAGAAATACGAAATAGATGAAAGGTATACTAATATCCAACAGATAACTCCCTGTATCGGTAGCTGATCAGTAACATCCTAAGATTACCTCATAACTAGCTAGTCTCACTCTAGTGCGCTGTGAAAATATCCACAACTTCCCCCTAACCTACAACTTTAATGCTCGACCTCCACAATCCCCTATCAAGGGCCATGTCCTCAGTAATCCTAAGACGCGCTAAGTCCTGCCTTATCACCTCTCCCCAATACTTCTTAGGTCTCCCTCTACCTCTCCTCATGCCCACCACAGCCAGTCGCTCACACCTTCTCACCGGTACATCAGTGCTCCTCTTCTGAATGTGCCCGAACCATATGAGTCTTGCTTCCCGCATCTTGTCCGCTATGGGGGCCACGGCCACCTTCTCTCGAATATCTTCATTCCTAATCTTATCCATCCTTGTATGACCGCACATCTACCTCAACATCCTCATATCTGCTACTTTCATCTTCTNTGACATCCTCGTCGATCTCTCCGATCCCCTGAATAACTGACCCAAGGTACTTGAAACTACTCTTCTTAGGGATGATTTAAGAGTCAAGCCTCACTTCCACTCCCGCTTCCGTCGTCCCCGCCCCAAATTTGCACTCGAGGTATTCCGTCTTTGTCCTGCTCAACATGAAACCTTTATACTCAAGGGCATGTCTCCAAACCTCAAGCCTTTCGCTGACGCCTCATCGTGTTTCGTCAATTAGGACTATATCATCAGCAAATAGCATGCACCATGGCACCTCCCTTTGAATATGATGAGTTATGGCATCCATCACCAGGGCAAATAGGAAAGGGCTGAGTGCAGACCCTTGGTGCAACCCTGTAACAACTGGAAAATGCTCAGAATCGCCTCCTACTGTCCTAACCCGAGTCTTAGCTCCTTCATACATGTCTCTAATCACCCTAATATAGGCTATCAGAACCCCTTTAACCTCTAAGAAGCTCCATAAGACCTCCCTAGGAACCCTGTCGTACGCTTTCTCCAGATCAATAAACACCATGTGGAGATCCTTCTTCTTATCCCTGTACTGTTCTGCCATTCTCCTAATAAGATGGATAGCTTCTGTAGTAGATCGCCCCGGCATAACCCCGAACTAGTCGACTGAGATAGACACCGTCCTTCGCACTCTCATTTCTACCACTCTTTCCCAGACTTTCATGGTATGACTCAGTAATTTAATACCTCTATATTTGTTACAGCTCTGGATATCGCCTTTGTTCTTATACAACGGAACATATTGTACTCCAGTNCCAATCCTGCTCTACCCACACACCTCCAAAGTTTAACCGAAATTTCGTCTGGCCCGGTAGCTCTGCCCCCCTCATCTTACGCATTGCCTCGATGACCTCATCGACCTCAATGTCCCTACAATAACTTAATTCATAGGGGATGTCGGCGTTCCTCAACCCACCTAGTACAATATCTTGATCCCCTTCTTCATTTGGAAGTTTATGAAAGTAGGTCTGCCATCTCCTCTTAATCTGGTCATCCCCCATCAAAACTTTTCCGTCCTCATCTTTTATGCACCTTACCTGGTCTAGATCCCACGCTGCCCTCTCTCTCATCTTAGCGAGTCGGAATAACTTCTTCTCCCCGCCTTTGTTTCCTAGTTCCTCATACAGATGAGCAAATGCTGTCGTCTTAGCCTCCGTTACTGCCATCTTCGCCTCCTTCCTAGCTACCATATATCTCTCCCTGTTCGCTCTCTTATCCTCCTCGCCAGTGCTCCCTTCTAACCGTAGGTAAGCTGACTTCTTCGCTTCCACTTTATCTTGGACAATTTCATTCCACCACCAGTCTCCTTTATTATTTTTTTTATTTATTTATTATTTATTTATTTTTTTCGTTAGTATTAAAAGCCGGTCGACATGCAAGTTTGAAGCAAATAGATGCGTAAGACAAACAATATGCAGCAAGATGGTCTTTTTGTTTCAGGTTGCCTGTCCTAGACGGGCCCGACCCCTGTGTCGAGCCCCCTAAG
>MU724471.1:41658-93577 GCA_026770625.1 Nicotiana glauca | reverse complement strand
AGCAATAAGCAGCAGCAGCGATTGCAAAACAGGAAGAAACAGACTCAGCTATGCCCAGATTCAACCGTCAAAGCAACGAAATCAGCTCCCATGAACTCAATATAACAGTAAACCCAACCACAAAGCTTGAACCAAAATTTACAAAATCCTAACTCTAATCCATTTCCACCATCAGATGAATCACAATTGTTTCAGGATTTGAATGAATTGAAAATTACTGAAGAAATCTAACGAAACAGTAAAATGTGAAGCCATTTGGATTTCTGTATTTTTTTATCTCTCTAAAACTTGCCTTGAAAGGCAAGAATGATATGCTTTTATAGTCCAAGCCATAGGGCAGCCCTCAAAATCAATTATTCACCCTTTACCCCTTTTTGAATTCCTGTTTTAGCTTAGGGGTTCCTAGATTTTTGACTTGGTGCCCAAGTTATAACTACCCAAATTCTGAAATTGAAATTAGAACGCCATAATAGAAGCTTCTAGGGGTTTCTATTTTGCTACTGCAAGATTCCCTAAGACAAATACCTAAACTACCCTCAGATGTCCCTGAAATTACCCTGAAAACCAAGCAGACCCTGGGTCAAGTTGACCCCAAACTCAACTGGGTGGGTCTTAGTTTGTAAACTTTGGGCTAGACCCTTTTATTTTCAGCCCACTATGACTTGAAGTCTCACAGAGGGATTCAAAGAAAAGATGAGGAAGAAGACGGACATAATCCAAAGACCTTTCGAGCTAAAAAAAATCTAAAATCCCAAATACCAAAGATAAACAAGCTAAACTAATATCCCATCATAGAAACAATAATTGGGCTTAACCCAAAAAAACATGCCAAAGATTGAAGTATCGGAGAAAACAGAGAAGAAAAGAAAAATATATACAAAGAAACAAGAGAAGATGATAAAGAAATTTAGATGAAAGTTAAAACTCAGAAGTAAAGGCACGATACCTAAACACATCCCGGACTAAAAGAACTTCGAATCTTCGAAATTTCCAGGTCGAGTCTGACATTAATCATGTGTTCTTATCAAAAACACATGAATAAGGTCGAACTAGACCCAAACTTCACTGAAAATCTCGAGTTTGTGTTTGTTTGGAGTTTTAGGGCTTGAACCAGATTCAAAGTTCAGGGATTTTGGCTATGATTCGAGGGTAGATGGGTATTTAGGAAGAGTGGGTCAAGGAGGCTCTAGGATGTTCATTTGGTGAGGATTGCTGGTGGCGCCGCCGGCCACGACAGAGAAGTCCATGGCGGCGGCTGATTAGCGTAGACGTTAAACTTGTTAACATGAACAAGGAAATTAACTACAATTTTTCTATCATTCAAACAAATATTGTGATGTATAGTCCTCAAACATGACCAGATTAAACCATATGCATGAACGAAATTACAATTTAAACTAAATACGCAAAACAGAGAAGTAAACTTACTGAATCAAATCCTTAAGCATGACTCGAAGTTAACTTCAAGTTGAAATTATGAGCCCATCTCATAGGAGATGAACCCATAATCTTAACCTGAACTAACTTGCCTTAGCAGATGAAAGTTCCACAAACTAGTCTGGGATGGTAAACCTCATATTGGTTGAGACTCGGCACATTTTGATGGGCTTTGAGTGTGGATTCATGGTGAGGAGGGTTGGTGGACCCTTTGGTATCAGTTTGGGTTCGATTGGATGAGTTTGAAATTTGACCGGGCTTTTTGATCTAATTTTCGAGACGATTGGCTTACATTCGATGGCTAATGCTTGCATATTCAGACTGAGGGGGTCAAGGTGGCTCGAGCTTGGGGCTGAACGGAGGTGGCGCTGCCACCGGAGATGGTGAGGATTAGGTGGCGGCTGATTAGGGTTCGCAGAAGGGGTGTTGTGAAGGAGACGATGAGAGGGGGTATGGGGAGTCGTTCGGACAGCTTTATATTAAAAGGGGTAGAGTTCCTGGTCGTTTGATCAAACAACATCTACGGCCAGGATTAAAAGGTGATGGAACGACGTCGTTTGGTTAATTGGGTGGGCAGGATTGTATTATTAATTGGGCCTGGGTCGGGGGTTGGACCTTTGGATTTGGGCTGGAAATTTCTAGGGTATTTTGGGGTATTTTTGGCCCAATCCTTTGTGTATAAATATATGTATATATATAAGTATATTTTGTATTTTTCTTGATTTTATAAAATTGAAATTAAACTTAACAAATATTCTAATTAAACTCTAAAATTATTTAATAACCCTTTTGTAGTAATTTTCAATTAAAACAATAAAAGGCTAAAATGAACTATTTTTCCAATTTTCCTTCCATTTTTTTTTCAAAATGCATTAATACTAAAAAATATAAAAATTAAAAATCTTAATGCATATGCATATTTTTGTATTTTTAATATGAATTATTATGTGACCAACTAACACAAAGAATGCAACAAAATTCTTAAAATTGTCAAAGTCATTTTATTTGATATTTTTGGAATAATTTGCTTAGGGTAAAAATCATGTGCTCACACTATGTATTGTGATATATCATGTATTGTGCTTGGTGCAATATTGATGTAGGATGGTAGGGTGGTTGCACACGCGTCTCGACAGTTGAAGGTTCATGAGAAGAATTACCATATTCATGGCTTAGAGTTGCCAACGATTTTTCTTGCATTGAAGATTTGGAGGTAATACCTCTACGGCGTGTAGTATAAGGCATTCACAGATCATCGGAGTCTATAGTACCCGTTTAAGCAAAATGATCTCAACTTGAGGCAGTGTAGGTGGTTAGAGTTGTTAAAAGACTATGATATCACCATTTTGTATCATATTAGAAAGGCCAATGTGGTGGCCGGTGCCTTGAGTAAAAAAGTTGTAAGTATGAGTAGCCATGCATATATTCCAATTGGTGAGAAACTATAGCATCAGATGTTCAGGCGTTGGCCAATCAGTTCATAAGATTAAATGTTTTAGAGTCTAGTCGGGTCCTTGCTTGTACGATTTCTCAGTCTTCTTTGTATGAACACATTAGAGTGCGTCAGTATGACGACCTCCATTTGCTTGTCCTTAAGGACATGGTGCAACCCGGTGATGTAGAGAAGGTTTTTATTGGAGATGATGGGGTCTTGCAGATGTAGGGTCAGATTTGTGTGCCCAAAATGGATGGGCTTCGTGAGTTGATTCTTGAGGAAGCCCACAGTTTGCGGTATTTCATTCATCCAGGTGTTTCCAAGATGTATCAGGATTTGAGGCAGCATTATTGGTGGAGAAGAATTAAGAAAGATATACTCCCTCCGTTTCAATTTATGTGAACCTATTTTCTTTTCTTTTTGGTCCGTGCCAAAAAGAATGACCTCATTCCGTATTTGGAAATAATTTACTTTTATGCAATGATTTATAGCCACACAAAATATTTGTGCCTTCTTTTACACTACAAGTTCAAAATTCTTCTCTCTTTTCTTAAACTACGTGCCCGGTCAAATGGGGTCACATAAATTGAAACGGAGGGAGTAGTTGAGTATGTGGCCGGGTGTTTGAATTGCCAGGAAGTGAAATATGAGCATCAGAGACCTGGCGGTTTGCTTTAGAAAGTTGATATTCTTGATTGGAAGTGGAGCGTATAAAATGGATTTCGTTGTTGGGCTCCTAAGTACTTTGAAGCAATTTGACGCGGTATGAGTCATTATGCATAGGATGACTAAGTCGGCGCATTTTATTCCGCCAGTAGCTACATATTCTTCAAAATGGCTGGCTGAGCTCTATATGCGCGAGATTGCTTGTCTTCATGGTGTGCTTGTGTCCATTATTTCTGATCGAGGCACGCAGTTCACATCTCATTTTTGGAGGTTCGTACATTGTGAGCTAGGCACACGAGTTGAGTTGAGTATAACATTTCACCCCTAGACGGACGTGCAGTCTGAGCACACCATTCAGATATTGGAGGATATGTTTCGCACTTGTGTTATGGATTTTGAGGTTTCTTGGGATCAGTTATTGCTGCTTGTGGAGTTTACTTACAACAACTACCAATCGGTATTCAGATGGCTCCTTATGAGGGTTTATATGGGAGGCGGTGTCATTTACCAGTTGGTTGGTTTGAACAGGGAGAGGCTCGGTTGTTTGGTATTGATTTGGTTCGGGATGCCTTGAAAAAGATCAAGATGATTCAGGATCGGCTTCGTGCAGCATAGTATAGGCTAAAGAGATATGCAGATCTGAGCATCCTTGATGTGGTTATCATGGTTAGAGAGAGGGTTTTGCTCTATGTTTCATCCATAAAGGGTATGATGAGTTTTGGGAAAAAAGTAATTTGAGCCCTAGGTATAACAGACCTTTTGAGATCCTTGAGACAGTTGGTGATGTGGATTACAAGTTTGCATTGCCACCTAGCTTATCAGTAGTTCACCCGATGTTGTATGTCTCCATGCTTCAGAAGTATCATGGTGATCCATCCCATGTATTGATTTAAGCTCAATCCAATTGGACAAGGATTTGACTTATGAGGAGGAGCCTATGGTTATACTAGCACGACAGGTCCGGAAGTTTAGGTCTAAGAGTTATCCTTCTGTTAGAATGAAGTAGAGAGATCAATTGATTGAGGTAGCTACGTAGGAGTTCGAGTCCAATATGTGAAGCAAACACCCCCCCAACTTTTCACCAGTCCAGGTACTTTTCTATATCTGTTCGAGAACGAACCTTTTTTAGAGGTGGAGAATGTGACAATCTGATAGGTTGTTTTGAGTATTAGCCTTTATTTCCGTATTCCAAAATCTTCATCAACTCCGTTTGATATTTATTGGTTTGCGTACGTAGTCCTTGTTGCTTTTTGAAATTCTTATATGTGAAAATTTGAAGAAAATATGATTTTTGGCTTTAAAAACAACTTTAGTTGACCACCATCAACATTTTGTTAAAACGACCTCAGGTCAATGTTTTGACTATTTTGGTAGGTTTGTATTGTAATTTTGGACTTGGGTGTATGCCTAAAATTGAAATTGGAGGTCCCAAGGTTGATTTGACTCATTTTGTTGAAAACTAGTATTTTGAAAGTTCCGAAATTTCTTAAGTTTGATCGTAAGTTGACTTCAAGCTAATGGATTCAGATTTTGATGGTGAAACTTGAAATAGGTATGTATCGCTATTTGAGACATGCCAACAAAATTTCGTGTAATTCATAATTGATTTAACACGATTCAGATGCTTAGGTGTGATTCTAGTTGTTCTTGAGTTCACTATGAAATTACATTCATTTTGATGTTCGATTCGTAGAATTAGATATTATTTTGGTGATTTGATTAAGCGAACAAGTTCATACAATATTATTACTCTTGTGTGCATTTTTGGTTTGGATCCCGAGGGGATCGAGTGAGTTTTGGATGTGTTTCAGATGAGTTTGGTTAATGTGAAGATTGCCGGTGCAATACCAGTTCTGGTGTCTGTTGCAGATCTTGCATTTGCAAGGCTTAGCTCGCATTTGTGGGCCTCACTTTTGCGAACGAGAGTTCACATTTGAGAGCAAGGCCTGGGATTGGGTAACCTCGTATTTGCGACGAAATGGTTCGCAATTATGAACAACTCAGGATCGCTTTTGCGATCACTTGATCGAATTTGCGATGCCTAGCAACATCAGAGCATCTTCACATTTTCAAAGATTATGGTTGTATTTGCCTGGGAGGGGGGGGGAGGTATTCGCATTTGCGATCTTTTTATTGCAATTGTGACTTTTGGACTTCTGTGATAGGGTTCGCATTTGCGACCTTTGTCTCGGATTTGAGATGCTCACAATTACAAACAAGACATCACAATTGTGACATATGCAGTTGGGTAAAAGAGGGGAAAACAATACTTAGCTCATTTTACACCATTTTTCAACCCTAAATACTCCAAAGGCGATTTTCCAATAGGCTTTTCTTTCCAGATTCATTAGCAAGTGACTCTAATCCANCTTTTTGAAATTCTTATATGTGAAAATTTGAAGAAAATATGATTTTTGGCTTTAAAAACAACTTTAGTTGACCACCATCAACATTTTGTTAAAACGACCTCAGGTCAATGTTTTGACTATTTTGGTAGGTTTGTATTGTAATTTTGGACTTGGGTGTATGCCTAAAATTGAAATTGGAGGTCCCAAGGTTGATTTGACTCATTTTGTTGAAAACTAGTATTTTGAAAGTTCCGAAATTTCTTAAGTTTGATCGTAAGTTGACTTCAAGCTAATGGATTCAGATTTTGATGGTGAAACTTGAAATAGGTATGTATCGCTATTTGAGACATGCCAACAAAATTTCGTGTAATTCATAATTGATTTAACACGATTCAGATGCTTAGGTGTGATTCTAGTTGTTCTTGAGTTCACTATGAAATTACATTCATTTTGATGTTCGATTCGTAGAATTAGATATTATTTTGGTGATTTGATTAAGCGAACAAGTTCATACAATATTATTACTCTTGTGTGCATTTTTGGTTTGGATCCCGAGGGGATCGAGTGAGTTTTGGATGTGTTTCAGATGAGTTTGGTTAATGTGAAGATTGCCGGTGCAATACCAGTTCTGGTGTCTGTTGCAGATCTTGCATTTGCAAGGCTTAGCTCGCATTTGTGGGCCTCACTTTTGCGAACGAGAGTTCACATTTGAGAGCAAGGCCTGGGATTGGGTAACCTCGTATTTGCGACGAAATGGTTCGCAATTATGAACAACTCAGGATCGCTTTTGCGATCACTTGATCGAATTTGCGATGCCTAGCAACATCAGAGCATCTTCACATTTTCAAAGATTATGGTTGTATTTGCCTGGGGGGGGGGGGGGGAGGTATTCGCATTTGCGATCTTTTTATTGCAATTGTGACTTTTGGACTTCTGTGATAGGGTTCGCATTTGCGACCTTTGTCTCGGATTTGAGATGCTCACAATTACAAACAAGACATCACAATTGTGACATATGCAGTTGGGTAAAAGAGGGGAAAACAATACTTAGCTCATTTTACACCATTTTTCAACCCTAAATACTCCAAAGGCGATTTTCCAATAGGCTTTTCTTTCCAGATTCATTAGCAAGTGACTCTAATCCATTCCTTTCAATTACCCATTTCTTTCATGAGATTTAATATCAAATTTAGGAATTCAATGCTACAAATTAGGGGCCTGGGGTTAACTTTTGTTGACTATTTAAAATTTGATCAAATTTGAACCTCTTTCATTAATGGGTAGCGAATTATGTGGGAAAATAGTGTATATAGAAGGTGACAAGTATATATACGCCGTCATGATGTTTGTTTCCATACTTTAGTTTATTTCATGCTATATTTTGCTCCATGCCTTAATTGTTACATGCTTTATTTGACTTCTATGCTGTAATTGTTACTTGTCATTTAATTGTTCTTGTATTAGATTATCCGTCCCTTCCATGACTCCATGCTTATTTTCTACTTGCCTCTGCTTGCTTTAATTGCATATATAATTGTCACATGCTTTACTGTTTTGTTATATTTGTTACATTCTATAAATGTGGTTTCCCTTACATGAGTTGTTTGGTTGATATATACCAACGAATTGGTAAAGCTGCGACTTCGAGTTGTTTGAGATTCTTGATTTATTATGTGGTTCTTTATTGCCTTGTACATTTTCCCTCTTGATGTATAAATACTTATAAATTTGGTTGTTAAATTATTTATGTTGATTGAAATTGTTTCGGAAGGGGGTTTCATGACGCAACAAAAATCTAAAAGTAATGAATTGAAATGGTTGAATAAGGGCGGATTATGATATTGACAGTGATGATATGTGGTACTTGTTTGTGATTGTTGGATTTGCTTTGGTGTTGTGATATGAGACTATGAGACTCGTTATTCTAGGCTATCTGGTAGTTGAATTCGAGTTCGTTTCATGAGTTAACTGCTTTAGTTCCATTTCCTATTTCATGTTATTATTATTACTATATACAAGTTGATGTAAGTGCCCGCCTTAGCCTCGTCATTACTTCATCGAGGTTAGGCCCGACAATTATAGAGTACATGGGGTCGATTGTACTTATACTATACTCTGCACTTCTTGTGAAGATATCGGAGTGGGTCCTAACAACGTTGAGTGAGATTGCCCGGATCCAGCTACCTGTGGAGACTTGAGGTATTGATGCACGACGTCCGCATCCCTGAAGTCCCCTTCTTTGTCATCATTGTTGTTTATTTTGATTCAAATATTTGTGTTTATTTCAGACTATTATCTGTAATACTCTAAACGCTCATGTATTCGTTACTCCAATTTCTAGGATTTTATTTGGATTACATCGTTTAGTTGTTTATCACCTTATTTTAGACTACTTGATTGTTATTGTTATCATGCGATTTAAATTGCTAAAACTGGTTAATAAATATAGCTAAAGTTGGCTTGCGTAATAAGTCAAATGTTAGGCGCCATCACAGTTCTGAGGATGGAAATTTCAGGTCGTGAAAATTAAATCCATTAGGTTGGCCGTTACAAACAAGTCCAATTAATAGTTTTTAGGCTCAAAACTTCATTAGGATTGCTTTGAGGTTACTCTACTCTATCTCTAACTCTAACTTACACCTATAAAAAGGATACATATTCCTTTTAAAAGAGGGCTAAAAAATGGAGATGATCTCAGCAATTTCATAAACTCTTGGATATGCATAAAGAGATCAAATATACGGTCTCCGAAATTCTATAAAACTCTTGGAATATTCATTAAAATATCAAAAACATATCAAATATATCTTGCTCAAAGTTCTAGCAACATTCAAGATTTAAATGAAGTGCTGATACATGCTTCTTGATCGACAAATATATCAAGGAAATTCATATCATTCTACGTTCGAGAAATATGCCGCTAAAGCCCTCGAATTACGGATAACAAGTTGGAAGAAAGAATCAAGGGACAAAAAGAGTTATAACCCGCAATGATTATGAATAAAATCCTTTTTTATTTATATTTGTTTGTGATTGTAATTCTATTTATAGCTGTTTGTGATTGTAATTTTATTTTTTTGTATAAATTAATTGTCTATAAATTGGCACGCCCAACGGGACCAGTTCTGTCCTTCATACAAGTTCCAAAATTAACTGTTTCGATGGCCTTCAGAAAGAGAAATGGTGTTCCCTAGATGCAAGGATATTACCTATGTTACATCTGCTCAACTCACTCATGTTGGTTCAGTCATTCGGCGTATGTTCAAGACTAGCAGCTTTGATGGATATGAATACTTTTCCTCCTTATAGATGGTGAAGAACAACAAATCTTGAATGATGATTGTAATCTCTGGGGGCAACTTCTCTTGTTATATATCCAAGTGGCTCCTCATCAAAGCTGCAAAGGGGAGAGGCGCTCCAAATAGTCTCTCGCCAAAGTCACCAAAAGCTCCGAATGGTTCCTCACAAAAGTCGTAAAACTACAAGGTTGAACGCAAAAAAAAAGTATTCTTCACCGATGCCACAAAACTGCAAGGGGAGCTAAATTTATGGTCTCAAAGAAGAGTATTCCTTTACAACTTGGGATATGGCTAAGAGTTAAAGTTTCGTGCCGACCTAAATTTCAAGAAATTGAGGAAGTGAAGATTCCTAATATTTCTGGTTTGTACACTAATTTGTTTCCAACTCGACTTCATTCGTGAGTTCTACGTGACTTTGGTATGTTGGCTCTAAGAGTTATCCAAATTCTTAGTCCAAATGGAGTAGCCTTGACTATATGGATAATATTTGGCATAGTTACAATTGATTGCCTCCTTGCTTCAAACATAAGTTGAAATGTTGGTCCCGAATACATTTCAAAGCAACTTCTTCGAGTTGGGGAATTAGAGGGTGTTTGGCTAAGCTTATAAGCCGGTCAAACTGGCTTATAAGTATTTTTGGCTTGTTTCCTCGTTTGGTAAAATTAAAAGTGCTTAAAGTAAAAAATAAGCCAAAAGCCATAAATTGGTCTCCCCAAACTTATCAAATTCCAGCTTGTAAGCACTTTAAGTTTGACCAAAATATTTACTATTCTATTCCTAAAATACTTCTTTTATAAATAAAACTCTTCGTATACTCAGTTCTTCAATTGCTTATTATTAATTTCAGTACTTTTATCCAAACACGTAACTGCTTATTTTTTAAATCAGCCTCAGCACTTAAAAGTATTTTACCACACCTAATGCTTATCAATTACTCTAAATCAGTTAAGCCAAACAGACTCTTAATCTAGTGGAGAAATTAAAGTTTATTTGGTGCAAGCTTAAACCTTTAAAGTTAAAAATGTTGATGTTCAAGTTTTTCTCTATGTCACAACAAGGTGCACAAAACATGAGACTTTGTTGTACGTGGATCAGTTTGGAACCACCAAAAAGAAGCATTATTATTGATGATACTTCAAAACTTGCAATGGATATTGGACAAGCCTTGAAGTATGGGGCATTTACAGATGGAGTTTTTATATTCCTATACCACATAGGTAATCTTTTTACCTTACATGTTTAAAGTTTGAGTAAATTATATTTAGTATACCAAATTATCAATCCTATATCATACTTAATTAAGGGTCTAATTAATGGGCTATTTTTACTCCTTAATTAAAGGTATCCATATATCTCACGTTTATCTATCCCCATAATTCTTAAGATATTCTAAACCACAATTGGTGGGATATACCAACTATCTCCAACTACGCTAATGCTCTGGCAGAAGTTGATACAAAGAGGGTTCAGAAGTTTATAGCAAATAAGAGATGATTTTGGTAGAAAATATCCATATTTTAATTGTTGTGTCGTTGTCATGGTGAATAAACAGAAGCTTAGCAGTATCTTGTGCACAGAAATCCTTCTTCTCGTCTTTCTGTTTCTCCATCTTTTCTTGTTTTTGTTATTGCACGTCTTAGTTATTAGTAGTTGTATTATGGATTTTGAAACCTTATTTTTTTATTTTTGGAATTTTTACATTCCTATGCCAAATAGGAAACCTTTTGTAGTCAATATTTTTTTCCAACATAGATCTTAGTTTAATTGTAGTATAAATATAGTAATTTTGTAAATACCCTTAAAAATAATACAGCTTTATACAATACTTAAATTGATTTGTAGTTTATTTGTAGTTTTTTAAAAAAAAATTATAGGTCAAGAGAAAATTTTGTAGTCAATATTTTTTCCCAACATAGATCGTAGTTTAATTGTAGTATAAATGTAGTAATTTTGTAAATACCCTTAAAAATAATAAAGCTTTATACAATATTAAAATTTATTTGTAGTTTATTTGTAGTTTTTTTTTGTAGAAATTTTGTAGATGAATAGAAAAATTTGTAGTCAACATTTTTTTCCAACATAGATCGTAGTATAAATGTAGTAATTTTGTAGATACCCTTAAAAACAATACAACTTTATACAATACTAAAACTGATTTGTAGTTTATTTGTAGATAAATGTAGGAATTTTGTAGATATTAACATAAAATCAGACTTCCACTTCTCCATTCCTTCTTCTTCTCAAAAAATACAGAGATGAGACCCATTTTTTATAATCAGATTTTTCCCATTCAATTGTAGCATGATTGGGATTTTGGACACGATTGAGTGTTGTTGTTGAGGTATTGTTCTATATATTATTTTTTTTTATTTGTGTATTGAGAAAAAAAAAAGATGAAGAACATATTTGATTTCAGTTTGTTGAAGCTTTTAGTCTTTTTTTTGAATTACGAAAAAAATTCCAATGGCTTTGCCTACCAATCAAATCTGATCCGGAGAAAAATACGCAGATGCGAAATCTCCTTTCCCTTTTTAAAAATTAAATTTAATGTAGAATCAATTAACACCAAGATTCTCTCCTTAATTTTAGCGCGTTTTAGGGAATATTCTGCCTTTTTAATGCCTAATAGTCGAATGGTATATAAATTGTAGTAAAAGTATGAACTTGACGGGTAATTAACAAACTGTGCACATTTAGGGTAATAAGGTTTCATATATGGTATAGTTAGAAAAAAATCTTTTTACAGATATCTAAAATTTATGGATCAAGTCCATTAAGTTGGTCGTTACAAGACAAGCCCAATCCATAGTTTTCAGACCCAAAAGTCTATTAGGGTTACTTGGAGGTTACTCTACTCTAACCCTAAGTTATACTTATAAAATGGAATACATATTCCCTTGAAAAGAGGGCTCGAAAATAGTTCTGCAATTCCATAAACTCTCGAAATATGCACAAAGATATCAAATATACGATCTCCAAAATCCCATAAAACTTCTGAAATATTCATTAAAAGATCTAAGACAAGTCAAATATATCTTGTTAAAAGTTCTAGCAACATTCAAGATCCAAACGCAGTGCTGCTACATGCTTCTTGATCGTCTAATACATCAAGGAGATGCATATCATCCTACGTTCGAGAAATACGCCGCTAAGGTCCTCGAATTACGGACAACAAATCGGAGGAAAGAATCAAGGGATAAACAAAGTTGTAACCCGTAATGTTTATCAACAAAATACTTTTTTTCTTTATAGTTGTTTGTGATAGTAAATTTATTTTTTGCACAAATTTATTATCTATAACCACTCTTTTAATTATTTTTTTTAGTGATATTAATTGAAAGTCACTGATGTGAGTACTCCAAATTGGTTTTAAGAATATCCAATTATGAAGGGCATAAATGCTCCTTCTTTAAAGAAATTTTATTCTCATATTTTGATTAAAAATATCCAATTAAAAAGAAAATATATTTACCATCTCATAACACTTTCTACTGTTATTCCCTTAAGTTCCAATTGAATATTCCTTTTGATTTTGTATTCGTTTCCTATTCGGAAAAAATTGGTTTTCCTTCTTCGAACTCAAATTGTTACGAATACCAGAGGAAGAAGATGCTTACTACGGCTAAGCTAAAGCTAAGAAAAAAAACTAATGCAAACAAGATAAAGAATTTTCAATTCATACCTTTCAAAATGAGCCGCTACTCAGTACATATAGCTCAAAATATGAGGAAAGACCTAAAGGCATAAAAGAAATAAGTAAAATATACGAGGAGTAATTAAATAATAACGTAAACTAGCTAAATGGACTTAAATGCAAGAAGAAAAACATGTTAACTAATCGGTGGGCCCCTCTCACTAACTTCGTTGTGCAACCATGCAAGCTCATTGTACAAGTTCCACCTATAGCGCCAACCTCTTTCCTTTTATATCGTATCAGTTCTCCCCCATTAAGAACTTCATTGTCCTCATGGAAGGGGAGGCGGAAAGACATACTCTCGGAGAGAGGAATAGCTTGTATAAGTCCCGCATATAGCTCCCATACTTTGCCCAACTTTTGCTATTAGTAATTCATCAGCAACAAGGACAAGCTTAAAGAGAACTTTTGCCTTTAAGGCACTAATCGATACACATAAACAAACTACATTGTCAACAATCACCAATATATGCACAAGACCAAGTATATAAAAATGTCCACCTTTCCGATCATAATTTTTTTTAATGTCCACTCCATCTTTAGTTGTGTTACAAAAGATCATTTCAAGTAAATTAATCTTCTTTCTGTCGAATCCATGAGCTAACATTTGAAATTCTATTACAAAGGGCTCGTAAATTGCAACAACAAGAATGTTGGAGCCTGCTTGTTATCTAAATATGCCAAAGAAGCTTTTAAAGAATATTTTCTCAACAATTGGCTTGGCCTATTTGAGTTAAAAAAAATCATTCATAATAGTACTTCTACCATATTTGATGTCATTCTCAATACCAGAAAAACATTCTTAGGCAACCATTAGCCTTAAGCTCTACTAATACACTCAACTTCAAATTGTCCTCCCTTTCAATGTACTTCAGTACGAACTTTCTTTCTTTCTTTCTTCATGTGAACTTGAATCAAGAATCTTAACAACAATGTTGGGACACTTGAAACAAAAACATTGTCAAATGATAAAGCGGTTTAGGATGAAGAAATATAAGTTTGCGACTCGAAGAATAGCCGTTTTTCTATATATTATAAGCCAAACTGGTATACCAAAGTTACTAGACACTAGTAAAACCATGATTGAGACATGCATTATAGATCTTCAAAGAAGTGGCAACCAACTCACAATAATTTTGTGTTAACTTAGCGCCCGATATAACAACAATATCACTTGTTAGTAGAGTATTATTCTCTCCCATTATCATGAAAACAATTCTAAGGAGATTCTTCGTGATATTAGGAAACTGAATATCCAGCTTGAGCTCATATTTGTACCACCCAAGACCGAATACTTGCTCAATTTTATGGGAAGCCTTATTATTTGCACGGACACAACTAGTAATGATATAATTGTCACCACTAATATATTTGGCTACAGAATGCCAAGCAATATTAGTCTTTGTTCCACCCTTCAAGAACCTTTTTCTTGAAATTGAAACTGCTCCAGCAAGACTTCTATACGAGCAGAGAGATTTTAGGATTGAAAGGAGCTCAAACCAGGAAATGAAAAGGGAAAATAAAAGATCAAATAACTTTTTGATTTCAACCGATGATACTATCATTGCATCCAAGATGCTGTAATTGCATGCTCCTGATTTTACATAAATTATTATCATATCCCATTGACCAAATGGATCACATTTCTTGCCCCAGCAGAATAGAGTGAAAGATTTGATCATCACAGTTACTACATTAGCAACGAAAAGGGTCCTCCAAGGTAAAGCATTTTTCCACCATGAGATTGCTTCTTCAAGAGCAAAAAGAATACCAATGAGGACGTGAAATACAACCGTAAAACTAACAACACCACCATAAGCTACCACTCCAAAATGTGGGACTAATAAGCCAATATTCCATCCATCAAAGATCCATGAAAGATCCGTGAGAAAAGAATGATCAACCTCTTTACGAGTACAATCCGTAGCATCTAGCTTCACCCATATATGAGCAGGCATCTACTATAATTCACCTTTCCAGTAGAACTTAGAACCGGCGATTTCCATAAGATTAATGGTGCAGTATTTTCTCGTATATCCTTGTTGTAGCAAAGATCTGATGTAAGAATAAGGAAGCCTTGAGATTGTGATCCACTACCAAAGATTCCCTCCAGTGTTCAACAATAGCTTTCTTTATCTTCTCCACAGAAAAATAGGTGTGATCATCCAAGTTCTTCTTAGTTTCCTCTGGATTAGCACAGGGAGAAAATGATTCGTCAAAAGGCTCCCCTCTTTTATTACCCGACATTCCATTGAACATATTATGCTCATGTTTTGGAAGACTCACTTTTCTATACACTAGCTAAATTAAGGGACACGAGGACCACTCAATCTCTTCCTTGTCTCCATTTTCCTCTAGCTTAAACACATTTAGCCTCCTCCATTCCCCCGATGATCCTATGTCAAAGAAGCATTCCAATGTTGTTATGTTATTCTCTCGAATAGCAAGGTTGTCATCTACTAGTAGCTGCTCTGATCCTCTCCCATAATTCTATGACATAGGTTGTTCTTCCTCTTTTGGACAAGAACTGACACTTGAATCCAGATTAGTAGGGCTAATCTTGTCATGGTTTGCAACTATGACATCGATAAACAGATTTTCAAGAGCGTGAAAATTATTTTTTGCTGAAGTTGCCTCAATCGAAGATAAAGAGGATCTAAAAATCTTAGATTCATAAGTTGATGAATTGTCATCAAAGATTGAAACGTCGCCACTGGAAAAATTACCCAAAATCGACTACAATGGGCTTTTCTGTATACCACAAGGTGGATTCTGGCCCAAAACAACTTTTTAAAACTTTAGATACTTGAGAAAACATATCTCTATCAACATCAGTCTGTTGTGTATGTGACAAAAATACTTCCTTATCCATCACTTGATACTCACAATAAGGAAGTATAGCAGCGTTAGGAATATTGTTGGTCAAATTAGAAATACTAGAAACCTCTTCGGGTGCACTTGGTTTTCCAAGTATTGGTTCTGGCTTCGCAGTCTTGCACTACTCTTCTATACCAAAGGGCTCATATTTTTCAGTCTTATCTTTCTCCTTTGCAGAGTTAGTTAGAGCCTTAAACTGGTAAAATTTTGTGACGTACTCTTTTCCCATAGTGTTGATAGAAAAAACGCTTAGATCCTCGACAATAAAGATGTGTGGTAGATGCTTTAGGTTTAAATATGGAATTGACAAGAGAGGAAAGGAAGTAGTGCTTTTATCAACTCTCAGAGAACTTTCATCAAACACTTTTTGCATACTCTTTTCTAAACCTTCCCTTATTCATGTCTTCTCTAATAAAATCCCAAACACTGTAGTATTGGCAAAATTCCATTTACTATTATCAATGACTGTAGTAATCCTCTCAATCATTGAAAATCTGATTGAAATAGAACCATCAAACATAGTGTTATTGGAAAATTATTTCTGTGGAAACGGCAAAGACAATTGCCAATTTTCATACCTATGGTTGTTTCGCATCATTTCGCTGCTTGAAAGGAACCCCATGTTACAAAATTGCTAACCCATCTCGTTAACTCTGTTTGGAACCACCTTGACGATGCAAAATTGAGAGAACTACATTTAACGATACGGATAATGATGATATTGGGAACTAGCGATTTGCGGGGGATGACTAAGAGTGAAATCGAAAATAGGTGGTAAAAAATTATGGAGCAGCGATGGGCTTTAGAGGATTTCTCAGTTTCTAGTCTCCAGCCAAAATCCGACTCTCTTCTCCGGTCAAGGACATGCTGAGAAATAAACTTTTAGCATCTCTATTCACCAACTTCATCTCTTGGATAAATCTCATTAAACTATTTTCCCGTGCTCTATTATCCATTTTACCACAACTGCCACTATTTATATTGGATATTTGGGAACTAAGAGTACTCTCGCAATCCTAAGACGGATCCGGTTGTGATGGCATATATCGTAAAACAAGGCCAGCCTCCACAAACACCTAAACCAACTAAGAAGTTATAATAATTAATTTTAAGCCATTAATAAGCTATAAATCCCCAAATAAAGAGTAGAAAAGAACAATGCGGAAACAAACACAATCCCACATTGGGGTGTCACCAGTCATAAGCATCTAAATCCGTCTAAGAGTATGAAAAGACAACATAGTCTAATACAAAACTAGAACAAAGTTAAATAAAGATAGAAAGGAGAAGCATTGGGTTGCGAACATCGAACAAGCATGCTGGAAAGCAAATCAGCCTTCGCTAGCGTGACCCGAGACTTCAGAATCTACACACAGGGTGTAGGGAGTGAAGTGAGTATGCCAACTCAGTAAGTAATAAGAGTAAAGGCAGCCGAACGATAAGAAAATACGAAAAATACAGCATAATGCTACAACAAAGCAGTATAAACCAGAACAATGCAATAAAATAGTAAAAACTCATAAAAACACCTTAGTCCGGTGAAAACTTCTTAAAAACATATTTCAGTAGTTGAAACGAGTGATAAAAAAATAGGGAGAAAAGGGTAGTAACATAAATCAGCCCCTCGGGCAAAATACCAACAGAACCAGCCCCTCGGGCAGTCTCACAGTCACTCGTATCAGCCCCTCGGGGAATAACATTAAACCATGACAACCCCTCAGGCTACATCACATCTCACACTGGGTGCCCGCACTCATTAGGGGTATACAAACTCCCGGAGGGGCTCCTTACAGCCCAAGCGCAATGTCAAGCCATCTCGTGGCATAATCAAATAGGCTCTCGGCCTCATATCAAGCTACCTCATGACTTAACCAATCAGGCCCTCGACCTCATAATCATAAATCAGTATAACATTACTGCGGCGCGCAACCCGATCCTATAGCATCCTCACAATACAGTCCCTCGGCCTCACTCAGTCAGAAATCTCACAAGCCGCTCGGGCAACAGTAAAACATGATGTTCAGCCCAAAATATCATTTAAAATATAAAAAAAGAGTAAAGATGGCTGAGTTGTGAAAATAGTAGAATATAGCATGACTGAGTGCAAATACGAAGTCAAAACAATAAGGAATAGTAGTAAAAATTTCCTAAGGGTCGAGGCCCAAATATGACATTCACCCCAAAACTTGACAATACTTTCCAAAACACAATGATAGCAAGCAGTTTTCAATCAAATATGCGGTTAAACAGTTATACGGGACGAACTAAGTCACAATCCCCAATGGTGCACGGCCCTACGCTCGTCATCTAGCTTGTGCGTCACCTCAAAGTAGCACAACGATGTGAAATCCAGGGTTTCATACCCCAGAACAACATTTGTAATCATTAGTTACCTATATCTCGTCCAAACTCTAGCCGGCGATGCCTTTGCCTTTCGCCTTGGCCTCAACTCGCGTCGAGTCTATCCAAAATCAGATTATGATGTCAAAATATGCAAGGGAATGAAGCCCATGCGAAAATTATCAAATTACAACACAAATCCCGAAATTAACCAAATCCGACCCCCGGGACCATGTCTCGGAATCCGATAAAAATTTACATCAATAAACTCCTTATCCTCCCACAAGTCCATATATACCAAGAATACCAAAATCCGACAACAAATGACCCCTAAAATCCTTAATCAAAGGTCTCCAATCTCAAACCCTAGTTTCTTCAATATTTATCCACAAATTTTCATAAATTTCAAGCCTAATCAATGAAATAACACCATAGGAACAAGTTTTATGTTAAAAAGATCTTACCTCAATGAACTTCCCTTGGATTCCCTCTTCAAAATTCCCCAACAAGCTCTAAAAATCGATTTAAAATAGTGAAGAAAGGCTGAAAATCACGAAGGACCAAAGATACACTTTCTAAACCAGGCTTTTCGCACCTTCGGTCCCTATACCGCATCTGCGTCTAAAGCACCGCATCTGTAGTTTTCACTTAAAAATCCCAATTCTAAATCTACGCCTCATCTTCCACAAATGCAGTCTCGTAGCTGCAACCAAATCATTCGCACCTGCTCTCAGCTCTCCTTCACACCAACTTTCGCATATGTGGCTATTCTTTTGCTTCTGTGGTCCCGCACCTGGGGTCCCCACGCTGCAGGTGCGGTTATGACAGTGGTTCAATAGCTTCAGCTGCAATCTCAAACTCCAAATCTCCCATCAAACAACCGAAATCACTCCGAGGCCCCCGGGACCTCAACCAAAAGCACAAACAAGTCACATTCCACTATCAAAACTTATACAAAACCTCGAAACACCTAAAACAATACCGAATCAACCAAATAACATCGGATTCAAGCCTAAGATTCCAAAAACTTCCAAATTCCACTTTTGATCAAAAAGACCATTAAACCTCGTCCGAATGACCCGAAATTTTGCACATATATAACATATGACCCAACAAACCTACTGCAACTTCCGGAATTCTATTCCCACCCCTATATCAAAATCTCACCTATCAACTGAAAAATGCCAAAATTCCAATTTCGCCAATTCAACCCTTAATCTACTCTAGACCTCCAAAACACATTTCGATCACGCTCCTAAGTCCCAAATCACTTCCTGAAACTATTCGAATCATCAGAATTCACATATGAGCCCTTTTTCACATAAGTCAAAATCTGATTGACTTTTCTAACTTAAGCTTACTCAAAAGAGACTAAGTGCCTCAAACCTTACCAAAACCTCTCCGAACCCGAGCCAACCAACCCCATAGCACATAATACAGCTAAACAAGATGTCATGCCTCCTTTTTACCATGAAAGGGGTATAAGAGAGTTTTTCCAATTAAAGTGACAATAATCAAAATAGGATTATTTATATTAAATTAGAGTCGTCACTTGGGATAATTTATGGTGGCGCAAGTCACCGGTTTAAAATCTCGAATTGAGGAAGTTGACTCTTATTTATGGTCTGCGAACATAGAAATTTGGGTAAGGAATTCTGTTAACCTGGGAGAAGGTGTTAGTTATTCCCGGGTTCCGTGGTTCTAGCACTGTCACTCAACTATTATTATTGGCTAATTATCTGATTAATTATATATTTTATACATATTGTGCATTTTATTCCTCCTACCATTTTAATGAATTATTTAACAAATTTTAGGAATTATAAAAATTATTTGAATGAGTCACGATTGTCTCGCACTCATTTGTTTTTGTACACATTGCAAATCGCTTCATGAGAACCGTACCCATGATCTACAATATATTAAATTTATTAACATTGAAAATTATGATCGGGTCACATAAATGTACCCCCGGATTTAAAAATTATGTATCACACCTATGTCATGAAAACCGTACCCATAGTTATGATAGTTTTATTATAAACACGCCTAAAGCAAACTACTAATCTTTATGAATATTAATGGCCTAAAACGTGCTACTAGAGAATATAGGCAAGTAACAAAGCGATAGATAATTAAAAGATTGATTTCATAGACTTTATCACCCAAATCCCTTTAATCTAATTTGACGTTGTTCAGTTGATGAATAACATCCCAATTTCTATATTATGACAAAATCATGTTCAGCTATTGCCAATTCGAGTAGCATGTGAGCAGATAACTACATGAACAACTTTCACAACCATAGTCACCAATTAAACAAATCATAGTATCAAATCACCAAACCAATAATTAATATTAAGCTAGAATAAAATGAATAGAGGATGAAACAGTTGAACATCAATATAGCCGGAAAATTGATTGTTTCACTGTTTTGAACTCAAATATGTGACGAACCGCGGACAGAACTCGAATTAGCATCGAAAAATTAAAAATCGGACATAAATCAACCATGCTCAGATTCAAACCCATATTTTAACCAAAATTCATTCTTGAACACCAAGAAAATAGAATTTAAAAAAAACATGAATGTGTATTTTTTGATTTCCCCGTCCTTTGTCCATTTGTTTTGTTTTTTTTCTTTTCTGGTTTTTTAGTTTCAGATTTGTATTTGCTCCTCTTGTCACTGCTCTAGGTGTCTTCTAGGTTTAGGGGTGTCATTTCTTGCTATTGTTCCCATCCCAAAAAACCCCTTATAAGTTTTTCGTTGAGTTTTTGGGGTGAAGGAGGAATGAGCAACATCTGGGTTTGTGGCTAGGTTTTCTGGACAGTGATGCGACTGTTATGGTCGCTGCTTCTAACATCGATTGTTCTGCTACTTCAAGATGTAGGAAGAGCAACTAAGTTGGTCTTGGGGTGGCTAGCGGCTGGAGGCGGTGGTGAAGAGGAGAAAGGTTTTTGCTGGTCCAGTCGCTGATGGATTTTGGCGTCTGGAGGTTGGTGTCACGACTGAAGGGTGGTTATGGAGGAGATGATCGATGGCGAGGAGTTGAGTGGTCGTTTGGTGTGAGAGTGACAATGGCTAACATGGAGATGAAGTTAGGTTGCTAGGGTTTTTGTTGTGTTAAGTCTTCATGAAGAAGATGAAGAAACTTATCTTTTTGTGTAGGTTCTCTAAAAATGAAAAAGCTAGTTCGTCCTCTAACTAGGTCTAAGGTTCTCTTTTAAGTCTAAGTCTAGGGTTCTAGGGGTATTGGGCTCGGGATATTATGGGCTATGTCTGAAAATTAGGCCTAAAATGGGTTGTTTGAGTCCAAATCTTATTCTTTCTCCGTGAATGAGACTAAAATACGACCTAATTTACTAATTAATCCTACTTAAGTAAAATAACTATTAAAATAAGACTAACCATTAAAACAAACCTATTTTTTTGTATTCTCAAATATTATATTAAAATAAAAATAAGGTACTATTTTTATATATTTTTTAGTTTTACGAAAGGTATATAAACTAAAAGCAACTAAAAAGAAGAAATATATTTTTAATTTCATTTTTTGTGATAAAATAAAGTAAAAGAGTCAAAACTAATTGAAATAGCAATATTAAACCTAATGTCACGTCCTTAGTTTTTAACTAAGTACACGTGTGACACTTGACAACTTGCTCACAATCTTGCATAGTTTGCTCATATTCTTGCTATGCCAATTCAGCCTTACTACACTCAAGATCTCTAAGAGAATGGTAGAAAGAACACAAGAGAATTGTTAAAGAAAGCTTTGTATTAGAGAGACCATGAATTATTTTGCTTGATGAATTTAAATGAATGGCCCCCCTAATTATACTAATCACCTAGAGGCTAGTATGTAAATAATTATTGTTCCATAAGTCCTTAATATTTATAAGTAAGTCCTTTTTCTAGAATTTTTTACAATCCTAGAAGATTCCAAAGACTTTCCTAGCAAATCCATAAGGATCTAGGGTCTTCTTAAGGAAATATCCATATTTCTCTAGAATCTTCTCACAAATACTAGCCTTTCTCTTATGTCAGCTTCCACATGACATTAATATATGCAAAATGGTGCCTATATGGCATAATGACATGGCGAGTCATCACACTCTCCCCCACCTAATATTGCGACAACCGCAACGTAATGCTGATGCATAAACTCTTGGATCTTATCTTTGAATTGCCAAAAGTCTTCATATCGTTCCCACGTGACCTCCTCTGGTGATTGCCCTTTCCAATGGATGAGTAACATAGCGGTGGCTTTTTGTCCTTATTTTTTCCTGGCATGGTAATCCATCATAGCCTTAATCTCCCGAGCATGCGAGGCGGTGATAGTCATAGGTGCTCGACTTGATTGACCCCTACTTGGATCATCCTTATCTTCATGATATGGCTTAAGCATGTTGGCATGGAAGACAAGGTAGATCTTAAAATACGATGGCATGTCAAGCTTGTATGATATCTTGCCTACCTTGGCGATGATCTTAAATGGCCCTTCGTACTTACAAATTAGATTTTGATGCATGGCCCATAGTGCCTCGAACTGTCTTGGGTTAAACTTCACCACAACCATGTCCCCAACTCTATAGTCTGTGGGACGCTGCTTACGGTCTGGAAACTTCTTCATCTTCTTAGCTACCTTCTCCAAGTAGGACTTAGCAGTGTCAAGCTGTTCCTCACATCTTTTGGCCATATGATAAGCCCCCAAACTCTTTCCGTCGAACGCAGTTGATAATGAATGTGGAGTTTGTGGCTGTTGGCATGTGGCTAACTCAAATGTTGTCCACCCCGTATACTCATTCCACCGCAAGTTATAAGAGAATTGGGCGATGTCTTGGAGCCTTGCCCAATCTTTCTGATGTGTGCTTACATAATGCCTCAAGTAGCATTCTAGTAAGACATTGACTCATTCTGTTTATCCATCCATCTACGGGTGGAAACTAATAGAAAAGTGAAGCTCTATGCCAAGTATGTCGAACAACTCTCTCCAAAAGTTTCCAGTAAAGCGAGGGTCTCGATCACTGATTATATGCCTTGGTAAGCCCTAATACTTCACCACGTTCTTAAATAATAGCTTGGCAGTTTTCTTGGTTGTGCAACCTGGTGAGGCGGGCATGAAGGTGGTATATTTGGAAAATCTATCCACGACCACCATAATAGTACCATAATCGTCGGACTTTGGTAGGCAAGTAATAAAGTCCATAGTCACGCTCTCCCATTGACGCTCTGCAACTGGTAGTGGCTCCAAAAGTCTGCCGGGCTGTTATTGCTCAACCTTGTCCTGCTGACATAAGAGACAAGTTTGCACATAATATTCTATATCATCTTGCATACGTGGCCAATAGTAGACTGACTCAACCAAATGTCTAACTCGATAAGTTGTTTGACTGCCGGATCATGTTGCATGACTTCTTTTATAGCCTCACGAATGTCCCAAGTTGTTGAAGTGATCACAGCAAGCTCAACTTTTTGGCTCAAGGCATCAGCTACAACATTACCTTTGCCCGGCTTGTACTCTAGTATATAATCAAACTCGGCCAAGAAATCTTACCACCTAGCCTATTTTGGTGTGATCTTCTTCTGTGTTTGAAAGTAGCTAGCAGCCACATTGTCGGTCTTTACCATGAACCTTGATCTGAGCAGATAATGTTACCATATATGAAGGCAATGCATAATAGCAGTCATTTCCTTTTCTTGCACAGTGTAACGCCGCTCCGTCTCATTTAACTTGCGGCTCTCAAATGCTATGGGATGCTTATCCTGCATCAGGACACCCCCAATGGAAAAGTTTGAGGCATCTGTGTGCACCTCAAATGTCTTGGCAAAGTCGGGTAACACCAAAATAGGCTCCTATGTTACAATTGCCTTAAGGTGTTCAAATGCCTTTTGACAATGCTCTGTCCAGACCCATGGCTTGTTCTTCTTCAACAACTCAGTCAATGGTGCAACCTTTTTTGAGTAGCCACTAATGACCCGATGATAATAGTTAACAAGGCCAAGGAAGGATCTCAACTCAGTTACCTTTGTAGGTGCCTCCCATTCCTAGATAACATGTACCTTAGCCTCGTCCATGCGTAGCTCGCCATTGCTAATGACATGGCCCAAGAAGTGCACCTTTGATTGTGCAAACTCACATTTCTCCCTCTTTATGTATAACTCATTCTCCTGCAAGACTTTGAAAACCTTCCTTAAGTGCTCCATGTGCTCCTCCAAGGTGTTGTTGTAGATGACTATGTATTATAGGTAGACTACCGCGAACTAATTAAGGTAGGATGAAAAATCTTGTTCATAAGGGTGAAAAATGTGGCCGGTGCATTGGTTAAGACGAAGGGCATCACCAACCACTCAAATGCTCCATATCTCGTTACACATGCTGTCTTTGGATCATCCTCTTCCACAATTCGGACCTGGTAGTAGCCCTTTCGAAGATCCACATTGGTAAAGTACTTGGCTTGCCCAAGTCTATCGAACAAATCAGCAATGAGCGGGATCAGATACTTATTCTTTACTGTAACCTTATTAAGTGCTCGGTAGTCTATGAACATGCGCATCGATCCATCTTTCTTCTTCTGGAACAATACTGGTGCACTTAAAGGTACCTTTGATAGGAGAATGTGACCAACATCTAGCAGCTCTTTTAGTTGTTTACTGAGCTCCTCTAGCTCGGGCGATGCCATACGTTATGGGGAAAATGAGGGTGACTTAGATTTGGCTCCAACTTAATCTTGTGATCCACCTCTCGCCTAGGCGGCAGGTGCTTAGGCAACTCCTCGGGCATGACATCTTTGTTTTCCTTAAGCAACTTTTATATGCAAGGTGGAAGTGTCTCTTGAAAACTCTTGTCTTTCTCTAGACTTACAATGGTTGCCACGAACGTTGGTTCCCCCTTCTTGATCCACTTGAAAACCTGCATGGCTGACAATTATGCTTGGATCTATCAGTGTGGCATAGTCACTGTAGGTAGCATGCAAACTCCTTCTCGCTCCATGACCAGTAGACGTTAGAGGTGGGGTTCGATCAAACTATGACAATGTCTAAAGAACTCTTGCCCCAGTATGATGTCAAAGATATCCATAGCGATTACGGTAATGTTGGTCATACCTTTCCAAGTTCCCAATTCGACACCAACCCCATTAGTTACCCCACGAGCATTTTGTTCCTCGGCATTCACGGTCTTGACGCGAGAGTTAGTTGGAGCAAGCTTCAATTCTAGTCTCTTTGTGGCAGCCTCAGTTACAAAATTATGAGTTGCTCCAGTATCCACCATTGCACAAACAGGCTTGTTATTGATTGTGATATCCATGTACTGATTTCCATTCTTGGTAGGTTGGATAGCTTGACTTGCGACAACACCACATAATCCGATCATACCCAACTGTGCGGTTCCCGAACTCTCTCCTTGTGGCTGATTGTTTCATTCACAGACTATGGCACTGAGGCTCTTTAGGTCGGGACAATTCCTAAAGTCGTGCGGTCCTCCGCATATATAGCATCCCTTCTTCTCGCCCTGTGCCTTTTTCTCGGCGTATCCCTGACGACCACTCGTCTATTTGAACTCTCAACTGTGGGGTTCCCGAACTTTCTCCTTGTGGCTGATCTTTTCGTTCACAGACTATGGCGCTGAGGCTCTTTAGGTCAGGACAATTCCTAAAGCCGTGCAGTCCTCCGCACATATAGCATCCCTTCTTCTTGGCCTGTGCCTTTTTCTCGGCGTAGCCTTGATGACCACTTGTCTATTTGAAATCTTGAGTCTTGGAGTATTGTTGATGTATCTCCTTGTCTTTGCCACGGTCTCCCCCACCTTTTACATTGTTAACCTTTGACTCCTTGCCATTACCTTTTTCGTGCTTGTCATGCCTGAAACCCATAAATGATTCGGCCCCACTATGGCTTGGTCTATATCAGTGATTTATCGGCGTTGCAACTCCTGCTTAGCCCAATTTTGCAACCCTTCCGTGAAGTGGAACAACAATTCATCATTGGTCAGGTTGGGGATTTGAAGCATAAGGATAGTGAACTCCGTGACATAGTTACGTATGCTCCATGTTTGCTTCAATTCCCTAAGCTTGCGCCTTGCCTCGTATAAGACATTGTTTGGAAAGAACTATCGCTTGAACTGATCCCATGTGCTAATAGTACTTAGAACTTTATCCACATATGTCATCTTCTTTCCCCACCAAAGCATGGCAGTCTCTGAGAGGTACGATATTGTAGTGTTGATCTTGGTCTCGTCGTCCCTCACTTTGCCATGCCTGAAGTAGTTCTCCAAGTGCCAAAGGAAGTTTTCCACTTCTTGTGCATCAGGAACACCTTTGAACACTAGGAGATTGGGAGCCTCGATCTTGGCCTCCCGCATCACCACAACATTACGTGCTACCTCGCTCATGCCAGCATTGAGATGCTCCTTGAGTGACTCTGTCTTTACCTTTATAGCATCGATAGTACTCAAAGCCTCCATGAGTCTGCACTCTAAGTTAGTGATGGCTTGCCTTAGTTCCATCTCGTTCTGTATACATCCCTCCAAATCATTTCGGATACTCTCAATCTCTTCAAGAGCGTGCCCCTTAAGAAAGCTAAGGGTGCCTTCCACCTTTCCCAAACGATGGTTAAAGATCTCCACATCGTCCATCCCCACGTTCACCTTCTTTACCCACTTTTTATCGAGTGAGACGTCCTCGGGCAGGACCTCCACTTCATCCTCGCTCGCCTGCGGCAGATGGTTCTTGGGATGTAAGCCCTTCATTTAACACAACCTCGGGTGGCACTTCCTGGCTCTTGTTGGTGGCCTTCCTCTTTTTGCCATGACCGCTCTTGCCAGCATCATCCTGAATGACGTTGGCTTGGGTATTGGCAGTGTTAATTTCTCTGTCATTCGCCATTCTCTTAGTTGAAACCTTGGCTCTGATACCACATTGTCACGTCCTTAGTTTTTAACTAAGTACACGTGTGGAACTTGACAACTTGCTCATGATCTTGCACAACTTTCTCACGTTCTTGCTATGCCAAGTCAGCCTTACTACACTCAAGATCGCTAGGAGAATGGTAGAAAGAACATAAGAGAACTGTTAAAGAAAGCTTTGTATTAGAGACAACTTGAATTGTTTTGCTTGATGAATTACAAATGAATGGCCCCCCTATTTATACTAATCACCTAGGGGCTAGTCTGTAAATAATAATTGTTTCACAAGTCCTTAATATTTAAAAGTAAGTCCCTTATCTAGAATTTTCTACAAACCTAGAAGATTCCAAATACTTTCCTAGAAAATTCATAAGGATTTAGGGTCTTCTTAAGGAAATATCCCCATTTCTCTAGAATCTTCTCACAAATGCTAGCCTTCCTCTTATGTAAGCTTCCACCATGACATTAATATATGCCAAATGACGCCTATATGGCATGATGACATGGCGGGTCATCACACTAAACTAAATATTTATCATACTATATTATAAGCATGAAGACCAAGCTAGAAACTTAAAAGACTGAAATAACCCCATAAAACTAAATGACTATAATACCCTTCAACATGGTATTATTTCAAATACAATTTTGTACAAAAAAATGTAAATATACATACTGATAAAATTAATAAAAAATATATAATTGTAATAAAGATAAACATGACAATTGGCAGCCCTTTGACTTTCACCTCTAATTAGTAATTTCCTATTAAATATTAAATAATACTCCCTCCGGCCCAAAATAAGTAATTTTTTAGATATTTTCACATAGATTAAGAAATTCACCTTTTAGCATTAATTAGCAGTGGAATTGACTATATTAACCTTTATTATCTCACATAAATAGGCCAGTGCATACCGATAAAACTTGGGCAAGGGCCTCCTGAAGGCCTGAAATCACAATAGGCACAACTGGTGCTACCAGAGCGTCCACAACTAGGACCTGATCCCGAACTGGTGCAACTGGTGGATCTGCAAGTGCTTCCCTAATTGCGATGCGGGCTACACCTCTGCCCCTACCACAGCCTCGACCGCATCCGCGACCTCTAGTGACCACAACTGGTGGTACAGGTGGTTGTCCATACTGATCGGTTGCTCCTGTCCTCACCATCTATGAGATAATAGAATAACAGAAGTTTAGTATTCTGATCAACATATTCGCATGACAAGAATTCAAGAATATGAAGTTTTCCTAAAGGTTCTGCAACCTCCCGAGGATTAATACAAACGTCTTCGTACCGATTCGTGAGACTCTACTAAACTTACTCATGACTCGTGAGACCTATGTAACCTAGGCTCTGATACCAACTTATCACGACCCTAAACTCGACCCGGTCGTGATGGTGCCTATCGTGAAACAAGGCCAGCCGACACAAACCCCCAAACCAACTAAGCAGTTATAATAATTCATTTTAAGTCATTAATAAGATATAAATCCCAAAATAAAGAGTAGAAATGAACAATGCAGAAACAAACACAACCCGACATCGGGGTGTCACCAGTCATGAGTATCTAAAATCCATCTAAGAGTACGAAAAGACAACGTAGTCTAATACAAAACTAGAACAAAGTGAAATAAAGATAGGAAGGAGAAGCACTAAGTTGCGCAAGCCGAGCAGCTACCTAGACAACTCCGAAGAAGCCTGCGGGAAAGCAAATAAGCCCTAGCTAGCGTGACCTGAGACTTCTGAATCTGCACACAGAGTGCATAGAGTAATGTGAGTACGCCAACTCAGTAAGTAATAATAGTAAAGGCATATAAGAAAAACGTAAAACACAGCATAATGCTACAACAAAGCATTATAAACCAGAACAATGCAATAAAACAGTAAAAACTCATAGAAACACCTTAGTTCAGTGAAAAATTCTTTAAAACGTCTTTTAGTAGTTCAAACGAGTGATGAAAAAAAAAACAGGGAGAAAAGGGTAGTAACATAAATCAGCCCCTCGGGCAAAATACCAACAGAACCAGGCCCTTGGGCAAAATACCAATAGAACCATCCCTTCGGGCTATCTCACAATCATCGTGTCAGCTCCTCAGGCAATAACATGAAATCACGACATCCCCTCGGGCTATATCACATCTCACACTGGGTACTCGAGCTCATTGAGGGTGTACAGACTCCTGGATCCTTACAGCCCAAGCATAATATCAAGCCATCTCGTGGCATAATCAAACATGCTCTCGGCCTCATATCAAGCCACCTCGTGGCGTAACCAATTAGGCCCTCGGCCTCATAATCATGAATTAGTATAACACTACTGTTGCATGTAGCCCCATCCCATATTATCCTTATAAGACAATCCCTCAACCTCACTCAGTCAAAAGTTTCACAAGCCGCTTGGGCAACAGTAAAACATGATGCTCAACCTAAAATATCATTTAAAATATAAAAAATGAGTAAAGATGGTTGAGTTGTGAAAATAGTAGAATATAGCATGACTGAGTGCAAATACAAAGTCAAAGTAGTGAGGAGTAGTAGTAAATATCCCCTAAGGGTCCAAAACAGTTGGCACGAGGCCCAAATATGGCATTCAACCCAAAACATGATAATACTTTCCAAAACACAATGATAGCAAGCAGTTTTCAATAAAATACGCAGTTAAACAGTTATATCAAATGGACTAAGTGACAATCCTTAACGGTGCATGACTCCACGCTCGTCATCTAGCGTGTGCATCACCTCAAAGTAGCATAACGATGTGAAATCCGATGTTTCATACCTCAAGGAAGCATTTACAATTATTACTTACTTTTATCCGATCCAAACTCTAGCCCGTGATACCTTTGCCTCTCGCCTCGGCCTCAACTCGCATCGAATCTATCCAAAATCAGAATCACAACATCAAAATATGCTAAGGAAATAAAGCCCATGCGAAAATAATCACATTACAACACAAATCCCGAAATTAACCAAACTTGACCCCCGGGCCCATGTCTCGGAATCCGATAAAAGTTACACCAATAAACTCCTTATCCTCCCACGAGTCCATACATACAAAGAATACCAAAATCCAACAACAAATGACCCCTCTAATCCTTAATCAAATGTCTCCCATCTCAAGCCCTAGTTTCTCTAATATTTACCCACAAATTACTATAAATTTCAAGCCTAGTCATTGAAATAATACCATATAAACAAGTTTTAGGTTCAAAAATCTTACCTTAGTGAAGTTCCCTTGGATTACCTCTTCAAAATCCCCCAACAAGCTCCAAAAATCAATTTAAAATAGTGAAGAAAGGTTGTAAATAGCGAAGGACCAAATATATACTTTCTGACCCAGGATTTTCGCACCTCCAGTCCCTATACCACACGTGCGGTACTGCATCTGCTACCAAAGCACCGCATCTACGATTTTCACTTAAAAATCCCAATTCTGTAGCTGTGCATCATCTTCCGCACCTGCGGTCTCGCAGGTGTGACCTAATCATCCGCACATGTGCTCAACCCCCCTTCACACTAACTTTCGCATCTACGGTTATCCTTCTGCTTTTGCGGTCCCACATTTGTGGTCCCCACGCCATAGATGCGGTTCTGACAGTGGTTTAGCAACTTTAGCTACAATCTCAAATTCCAAATCTCCCGTCAACCATTCGAATCACCCTGATGTCGCCGGGACCTTAACGAAAAGCACAAATAAGTCACATTCCACTATCCAAACTTATACCAAACCTCGAAACACCTAAAACAACATTAAATCAACCAAATAACATTGTATTTAAGCCTAAGGTTCCAAAAACTTCCGAATACCGCTTTTGATAAAAAAGTCCATCAAATCGTCCAAATGATCCGAAATTTTGCACACACATCATATATTACCCAACAAACCTACGACGACTTCTTGAATTCCATTACCACCCCTATATCAAAAGCTCACCTATCAACCGAGAAATGCCAAAATTTTAATTCCGCCAATTCAAGTCTAAATCTACTCCGGACCTCCAAAACACATTCCGATCATGCTTTTAAGTCCCAAATCACCTCCCAAAACTATCCGAATCATCAAAATTCACATCCGAGCCATTTTTAAATAACTCAACATCCAATTGAATTTTGCAACTTAAGCTTACTCAAAGGAGACTAAGTGCCTCATACCTTACTATACTAAAACCTCCCTAAACCCGAGCCAACCAACCTGATAGCATATAATATAGCTAAACAAAATAATAAGAAGCAAGAATGGGGAAAACAGAGCTGTAACACATGAAACGACCGGTCGGATCGTTATAAGTACCTGCGAGCGTGTGATTTTTGCCCCACATGAATTACTCCCATAATTTCAAAACAAAATAATTTCTTTTCATCATTTGTAATTTTGTGAATTTTTATAGCATTTTCTGTTAATTGTTTGTATTTTTGTCTGTGCATTTTAATTAATGAAAAATATAAAAAATATATATGCATTTGCATTCAGGGTCCTATTTTATATTTTTAAGTTATTTAATTAATCAATTGTAGCAAAATATGAAAGAAAATAACAAAAATAGTTTATTTTGTATTTTGGCCTTCTAATTTTTGAATTTTATAGTTTTCTTTTAATTTAGGACTTAGTTAATTTTGGAGAATGCAATTAGTTATTAATTTTGTTTTAGAGTTAAATCAGGTTTTTATTTTTGTATTTAACAAAATTTTAAAATAAAAGAAAAAGAAAAAGAAAAGGAAAATGGTCTTTAATAAAAAATTAAATTGTTTGGTCCAATTCTATTTAGCTACAAGCCCAAACCATCCTTCCTCCATTAAACGCCCAAGTTTACCCGTTCCAACCCAGCCCAGTCTCCCAAAACCCGGTCCACCCTTTAAAAACCCAAACAACGTCATTTTTATAATGACCAATCTTGGCCATTGATCTCCGTTAATCCGAAGGATGGGAAATGAGGGGGGGGGGGGTTAATATATAAGTGTCTTAAATGTTACCCTCCTCACTCATCTCTCTCACCCCCCCTTTTCGGAGATGAAACCCTAAATCCCACCACCAGCCACCGCCGAAAATCGCCCTACGGCAGCGGCGAGTCTACAATCCCAACTAAAATTACACCACAAACCCACCTTGACCCCTCTCCTCGAAACTCGAGTTGGTTTCCTTCGAATCATGACCTATCCTATCGAATCTGGGTCAAAACAAGACCTGAAATTGTCGAACCCTAAAAATCGGAGGATTCGTTGACGATTGAGACCATAATATACCATGACCATGTGTTTTTATCCAAAAACACATGGTTGAGACCCATTGTGGTCAAAATCGAGAGGTGAGAAGAATTTCCAAGCCATGCCAGAGGTCCGTCCTTTTCATATTAGGTATAATCGTTATTTTCTTTCGTTCTTGTGTTCTTTCCCCGTCTTCATCTCCTTCTGCTTCATTTTCCTTTGTCGTTATTATTTGTTTTCCTTTCAATTTTTTCTAATTATTATTCTGTTTGCATGATTTGGTAGAAAGTATGTTAATGTTTAGTTTAATTAATTCTGTCTGGTTTTATTTTTGGTTGCATTTTGAAGTTTTGGTTTTCTGCAATTCCATTTAGTCTATTAATTTGAATGGGGATTGGGCTTTGACAACAGAGGCCCAAGAAGGGGAATTAGGCTTGGTTTGCAAGCCTGAGTTGGGATTGCTATTTGGGTCGACTTGACCCATATGCCTGCCTGGCCCAAGGGTAATAAACAGGGGTTTAACGGTTAATTTGGGAACTTTAGCTTAGAGAATCTTTGATAACAGAAATCGGAAGCTTCTAGGAAGCTTTGGTGGGGGTTTAAATTGAATTTTAGACTTGTAGTAGGCTAGCTTCGTTAATAAGTCAGTAATTGAGGGATCAAATAGAAAAAAATAAAATTAGAAAAGGGGTAGAATTCAAAAAAGAAAAATCTGATAGTTGCCCTAGTCCCTTGCCTATAAATGTACCCTAAACTTGCCTTGCAAGGCAGAGAAAAACTGATAAAAATCAAGAAAAATAAAAAAACTAGGTTTTCATAATAAAGGGGCACTGTTTCATTGGTTATGTTTTTCCAAAGTTTTGAGTTCCTTTGATTCATTGGTTTGAAGCTGATCAATTTGGTGTTAGAAGGCATATTTTGATCTCTATTTGTGTTTGGAATGTTATTTTAATTTGAGTTTGAGAATTGAAATTGAATCTGGGTATGTGTTGAAATTGGTTTGGAGCTGAAACTGATTTCAATAAGTTAGCACTGTTGCTTTGTTGCTGATCATCGTTTGTTGCTGCTGACCTTGCCTTATTCTATTTTTTTCTGCTTTCCAGGTATTCCTTTGACTGTGATGGTTGTTGAAGTGTTGAAGCATTACTGATGTGTGTAATTGTAATAAGATGATAATTAATGAATTAAATGATTGAGCAAACCTTTCTATATGTGTTGTTATTCTGGAATTTTTATTTCATGCTTAGCTTAGCTTCAGTTTGGTATAATCATTATAGAGTTTGTTGCATAAAGATTGATTTAGGAATAATCGTATGAGTATTAATGTCTGGTTGATGCCAGTTGCCCTTTGGCTAAATCAGTGGTTAATTTCTGCTCTTGAATAACTAGACATGTGTAGTTAGTTTGTGTGTCATTACAGTTTTGTTTTGATTATAAAAAGCTTCAGGGTTTTGCCATTTGACTGTTAGTTGTCTATCAAAATTGCAATAATTGCGTGCTTGCAATCATGTTAGGATGTTTTAGAGGGTGATATGTTTTAGATCAATTGTTCATTACTGATCTATGAGCAGCTGCAAGAATATGAATTCTAAACTGGATAACACATGTCTAGGCCCTTGTTTTTTTTTCTTGAAAATCTCAAATGAGTTTGGACCTGACTGTGGCCCACGTCATGCATTTCATTTGGACTAACTTGCGAGGCCATTGTTGTTGTCCTCCTCTTTGGGGGTTTTGTTTTCGAGTCCGTTTAGGGTATAGTTTCCCTCGTCGAGTTTCTGCATTGCATTGGAAATTTTCTCCCATAATAGTTAAAGATTGGGCTCAAATTGAATTATTTGACACAATATCACAAACTACAGGCACGTTGTAAATTGAAATTCAAGTGTTTCTTGCCTTAATTTTGATAATGTTGGATTTATATTTGTGATTTTTCAATGTTACTTGTATCTCTTTTATATTTTTAAGATTTGCTTATCTTATAACCTACTACTGTTAGATGCATAATCTCAAAATTAGTTTTAGGAAATAATTAGTTTTTTTTATGAACATTCGTAGTTGGCTTTAGTTGAGTATAATCTTTAGAATAATTCGAGGTGATCCATGCCAAACAAAAATGAAAATTGCATGGCCCTCGCTTAATTAATTTTTAATTTAACCTTAGAATTCGATGCGTGCCATTTAGCAAAATTCCATGGCCCTCGCAAAGCTAAAACGCATAGTTGCTTTAGGCGCGCACTTTAATAATATTACTTTCTTAAACTCGGATGTGCATTTTATGTGACCCAAATCCAAGTCCTTATAACCTTGAATAAAATATGTTTCGGATTGCGGGTGCATTTCATGTGACGCAATCCAAAAATATATTTTAGACGATGTTAAACCTTCTTTAAAAATGAAGAAAAACGGTTAAACGTAAAAATACACATAGGTCCAAATTATTTTAAAAGCAAATAATTATGCCAATTATAGCAGTTGAGCGACCGTGCTAGAACCACGAAACTCGAAAATGCATAATACGTTCTCCCGGGTTAGCAGAATTCCTTACCCGAATTTTTGGTTTGCGGACTGTAATACAGAGTCTTTTCCTCGGTTCGGGATTTGAACCGGTGACTTGGGACACCATAAATCTCCCAAGTGGTGACTCAGAATCTTTTAATTAAATAATTATGTTTCGATTGTCCTTTAATTGGAAAAACGCCCTTTATTATACCCTGCCGGGGGTGTAGTAAAAAAGGCGGTGTGACAGCTCTGCGACTCTGTTGGGGACAAGAACCCAGAACTTTTGGTTCAGGGTTCAGAATTCGAGCTTAGATAAATTATTATGTTTGGCTTTATCTGGTTTTGTTACATGTTTGGGCCTAATATGCTAAATGTTGCTTTTACCGCTTTGATATTATGTGAACTCTATATAAACTGCTACGAAACCCACATATTCTCTAAGTCTTATAAATCATGGAGAAGGGTGCACTTCGTGTGACCTCTCTTCTGTCTAGAGTCTTATCCCATTTTAGAACGAGGTTCGGACAAGTTGCAAAGCCGGCAAAGCTTCTGTATTCCCAGTACGCTGTCCCCCTCGGCTCGAATTGTCCGCTCGGGTAAGCTAGGTCTAGAACAATTAACCCAGGTTTTAAACCTAGAATAACTCAGCCTTATGTCGGATCCCTAGTAGGAACGTTTGTTTGCATTATGTGCATTTGACTTAGGGGACTCAACACAGGGGTTGGGTCCGTCTAGGACAAGTGTACCCAGAATCAAAGACCATCCTAATGCATATTTTACGTGCTACTTGTGCAATTATTTGCTTCGGGTTTGCATGTTGACCCACTTTTGAATGATGGGAGAAAGTTGGAAGAAGAAAATAGCAGTGTAAGGGTTAAGTGAGTTAACCACCTGTTTTGAAAGAAAAAAAAACAATGTCCAAATGGTACTGAAACTCTGTCGATTTTTTGGAAAAAATGAAATTGTAAAAAAGAGAAAGTTTTGTTTTAAAAGATAGTTGGTTTTGTTTTATCTGCCCGAACTATTCCAGTTTGATGTGAGATACGTAGGCAAACCCCATCGGGTCCAACTTCCCTTTTTGCAAATATAGCCCAAAAAGAATAAAATTTTATTCTTACTGTAAATAATTTAGGTGATGCCATTCTTGTCAAAAATAGCTGAATGTCCCTCAAAAAGGCGCCGGAATGATATTTTTGCAAGAACATCCGCCTTTAGTCATTTTTCAAGGTTTTGGCCGATTACCCGACAACCTTAAAATCTTCATTTTCGAAGTGTTGAAAGGCCTTATTGGCAAAACCGGATATTTTTGTGAAAAATTTGAAAACATGGACATTTTCTGGAGTCAAAATGAGTCGTAGTTTTGTTTTAATTAAAACCACCTTAATAAATATGCAGGATGAGCACAAATCAAAATGAATCTTTTTCAGTCCGTGAAGAGATCCCTTTTGAGCTACATATATGGTGGCATGATTTGGAGGACGGCAACAGGAAAGTTGTGACAAAACGGTTGGGTGGTCTTATTGGGCTCTTGAAGGTTAAGCCGATAAAGGACATAATTGAGGCCTTGATACCATTTTGGACCCGACACATAATGTATTCCACTTTGCTGATTTCGATCTCACTCCTACATAAGAAGAGATAGCAAGATACGCCGGTTTTGAGGGGAATCTCAGAACTCGATACCCGATGGAACCTAGAACAGTAACCCCTCACAAATCTTTGAACTTGTTAAGCATCACTCGGGACGTCAGAGACGGGAATCTGGCCAATGGATTCTGTACCTTCTACTTTCTGTACCGACATTACGGGAATCCTTGTGGCTTCGATATGCCAGATACTGGTCTTACTCACGTAGGAAACCAAGACAAGTGGGAAGCTCAGAGAGGGTTAGCTTTTATAACGGCGTTCCTGGGTATTTTGGTTTGCCCCAGAAAAGATGGGAATATAGAGCTGGGACTCGTGGGGATAACTGACTTTATGATGAAAAAGGCAAATGGGACCATAGTGCCGATGATCTTGGCAGAATTTTACCGAGCTCTAACCCTTTGCCGAGAAAGAGGAAAGTTCTTTGAAGGGTGCGCAATATGCTGTTACAACTGTGGATGGAGGAATATCTTTGCCACTATCCCGGATACTTGAATTATCGTATGACTGGCCTCGAGTGCATTGAAAAACATGAAAAGCGGGTACAGGGTTATGAGTTCCCGGAGGGTACAAAAGCATGGCATGCTCACTTGAGATCCTTGTCTACAAACAAAATCGAATGAACATTCGGGTGGCTGTTGGTTGGAGAAGTAATCTATATGTCAGCTGAGGAGTGTTTTATGCTTTTTATGGGTCTTCGGAGTATCCAGCCTTATGCTCCGCACAGAGTCCTACGTCAGTTAGGCAGATACCAGAGCATCCCACACGATGAAGATTTGAGTTGACATGTCATCGAGTTAGAACCCAAAGCTGCCTCTCCAGAAGAAAAAATGCATCAGATTTGGCATCAGAGTAGATTCTTAGAGTTTAAAATTCAAGTGCGAGATCTATCTAAAGGAGAGTTGGAGCTTGGCTACCCTTCTTGGTATGGTAAAAGATCCCGAGTTCATCAGGAACCTGAAAGGCCCGCTAAAAGACCCCATGTCCAATAGTTCACCGATACAGCACAAGTGCAATGGGACTGGCTGACCAAAGAAAACGAGTATAGAGCCACCATAAGCAGGTTAGAAAAGAAAGTCATGGACCTCCAGTTTGAAAATGGATTACAAGTCGCTTAGATGAAGGAGAAAAGAAAAAACTAACTCATGAAAATGAAGCCCTCAAAGATCAAATCTGGAGGATGAAAATAGCTGCTAGAAACCCGAAAAGAAGCCAGGCGGACGAAAAACTTATAAGCAGTCTGAAAAAGAAAGCCCTTGATTGTCAGGATGACCTCGAAGGTCTAAGGCCAGTTTAGCGAAAGTCCGGGCAAAATGGGCGAATAAGGCCGAAGAGCGAGCACGATTTGTGAAACAAATGAAAAGGGACTATGAAGGGACAATTACCAGCTTGAAGAGAAAAGTTACTACCCTCGAGAATGAGGCAGCCAAGCAGGCCAAGGATTTTAAAGCTGATAGGGAGCACTGTTATGAATTGATGGCTTAGATGGAGGAAGAAGTGCAATAGTTTCAAAACCAACATCTCCACTATACTCAGGTGTTAAAAGCCCGTAATCAGCAGGTCGGGCGTCTACTTCAGGAAAAGGGTAGGATCCGAGAGAGGGTCATGGCCATTGACGATTACATGGTTGTGAAATGC
Source organism: Nicotiana glauca (assembly GCA_026770625.1). Taxonomy (NCBI): domain Eukaryota; kingdom Viridiplantae; phylum Streptophyta; class Magnoliopsida; order Solanales; family Solanaceae; genus Nicotiana; species Nicotiana glauca. The sequence goes on along the minus strand of MU724471.1, from coordinate 55,588 downwards.
CAAGCATGTGAGGATATGACCCGCACCACTTTCTTTGCAGCGGTGATGACATTTGTTCGACAAATCATGAGTTATTTAGAGAGGATCCAAAGAGATCTTGTATATAGGCCCGTGGTGAGGTCGAATGATGCCCCGTGGGCCTCAGGAGCATTCAAGGCACTAATGTATTCGTGATTTTTGCTTGAGTCTGTACTTTTTTGTTGTTGAAGTCTATTAGTTTGTTTTGAGTCTGTTAGTTCTTACTGAGTCTGTATTTTTATCCTTTCAGAGTCTGTTAGTTTCTTTTGATTCTGTGAGTTTTTTAGTCATTGTAATCAAAGTATTTGCTTTTTATAAAAAATTGAAAATTCCAAAATATTTTTGTTATTTATTTTTCATTTATATCCCCAAGAACTACGCTTGGTCTGATTCATGCGGGGTCATGATACGTAGGCAATCTCCATAGGATTCGATCGTAACCAAATACAAAAAAAAGGAAAAGAAAAAGAGAGGAAAAGAAAAGAAAAAGAGGAAAAATAAGAAACCGAGAGAAGGAAACAATGGCAAAACAAGAGGGAGAAATGAGAGAATAAAAACAAAGAAAAAGCAAAGGAAAGAATGGAAAAAGAAGAATGAAAAAAAAGGAAGACAGGAAAAGAAAAGAAGTTGCAAATGGAAATAAGGAAAGACGGGATGATGCATGCAACCGATCAAATGCATAATAGAAACGGTTAACTGCTTAGGTGCATTCATGCCCTCAAAATGTGCGGTTGCCAATCTGTTAAAGCCATAATTTCTAACAAGGTTGTTGTTGATGTATTTGAGTCCAAGCAGGTCGTTAGTTTGTGGCATTTAGGAGAGTCATCCATGCACGCTAGGTCAAACAACAAGACATCCATGACTAGTGAGGGATCGGACATAGGTGTTGTCGAATCAAAATTTGAGTTGAAAGAAGAGGCCCAAAGGTTGAAACGCTAGATAACGGAGATGTACCTGGCTTGGATTAGTGGGCACACTCTATCCTCATTACCCACCAACTACATCTAAAGTCTTGCTTCCGTCCCACTACCATCATATTCCCATATTCCTAATGCCGTTAGACTCTCCTCCCAACATGCCCCAGGCTTTACCCCTTGCCACAACTACCCTGACACCTTGCCCCAACCTTTTCATGCTCCACCTGCCAATACAAGTGTGTCATTAACTAATCCTATTTTTGCAACTCTTTCCCATGCCAACATCCTTCTATCTTCTAGTGAAACCTTGTTCAAAGTTCCCGATGCCCAATACGATAGTACAAAACCAATATTCAAGACCTCGGATCCATACTGGTGCACTCCTCATTTCGGGCCTCCCATTGAAATTGAGAAACCCACTAAGATTGTGGAGCAAGATGAAGTATCTAGAAAACGTGTGATGTTTGCAAAAGGGTCTTCGAATGGTGTCGGGGCAAGTCGGAAAAAGCCAAAGTTAGTGGTACTAGGGATGCCAAGCAATCCTGTTGTAGTTGTGAAAGGGTATCCCATTACCCCTGTTACTATTAAGTCGATGACTCAGTTGCCAGCTGTTGAGACAAAGGATGTCCTAGGGAACTGCAAACGAGCAATAATGGCACACAAAGGAAAGAAAGTAGAGGAAGAATTTGTTGAGATCAGAGGATCGACTCATTTCGGAGGATGTCTTACCTCCAAAGAACTAAGGAAGTCCAAGCTATTCAAAGGTAGCCAAATGCCAGTAAGGAAATCAGTGACCGAGGAGGAGGCCGAAGAGTTCTTGAGAAAGATGAAAGTGCAAGACTATTTCATTATTGAACAATTAAGGAAAACTCCAGCTAATATTTCTATGTTATCTTTGTTGACATATTCAGATGAACAGAGCGGGGCCATTATGAAGATTCTGAATGAGGCACATGTTCCTGATAATATCACAGTGACTCAATTAGAAAAGATTGCTAGCGGGATCTTCGAAGTAAATAGGACCACGCTTGCGGACGATGTGCTTCCTATAGAGGGTACGGAACACAATCGAGCTCTTTGTATCATCGTGAAGTGCAAAAATAATTTTTTAACCAGAGTGTTGGTGGATAATGGATTCTGTGCAAATATTTTCCCTCTTTCCACTTTGCAAAAGTTGAAGATCGGCACTAAAAGAATCCACATGAGCAATGTAGATGTTCGAGGTTTTGATGAGAAAGGAAAAGGTTCTGCTGGAGATATAACACTTGAATTGGTGATAGGGCCAATTGGTTTAAGTGTGGAATTTCAGGTGCTAGACGTGGTTGCCCCGTATAATTTGTTATTGGGTAGGCCTTGGATACATGTGGGTAAGGAAATTCCATCGTCACTACATCAAGTGATGAGATTTGAGTGGGACAAACAAGAGATAGTTGTGCGTGGGGAAGAGGATTTATCCTTTTGTAAAGTTTCATCTGTCCCATGTATTGAGGCTAGAGACGAGAAAGACCTTTAGCTTATCATACTTCTAAAATGATGTCCGTCGAAAAGATTCCTGAAGGAAAATACATTCTAAGGCCAAGGCTATCACCTTCGATCTGCATGGTAGCTAATGAGATGTTGAAATATGGTTTTGTGCTGGGTAAAGGTCTGGGCACATCTTTGCAAGGTATCATGCAACCAGTATCTCTACGTAAAAATTTATGTACATTTGGTCTGGGGTTCAAGCATACAGGGGTGATGTGAAGAAGGCTACAAAGTTGGAAAAGAAAGCATGGCCACTCTCAAGGCCTATCCCACACCTCTTCAGGACTTTTGTCAAGTCAGGGGCAGTGAAGCATCCGGTGTCAGCAGTTCCAAAGCCTATGTTTGTCTTTGATGAGGAGTTGATTTGGGAGGGTCCAAAGACTATTTGGTGAAGTGAACACGGTATAAATTGAGGAAGGTTCTGGTGACGAAGAGGTTATTTTGTCAGGACAATATGAAGCTTAGAAATTGGGAAGCCGCTCATCTCCCTGCTTGGAGGGAATTTCAGTAGTTTGCTTTGTTTTCCTCTATATTTGGGTCATTCCAGAGTTGCGGCCCAGATTTTACTTTTTGCTTGTTTGATGAATAAACCATGTTATCCTTTTTTTTCAATGAAATGCAATTTCCCCTTTTCATCACTCCCAATAGTTTTTTACTTTTTTTTTACAATTCTTTTATACTGGTTTCAATGACATGACATGCATGAGGAGACTTCGGCCGAGTTTTAAAAGCTAATTTAATTTTGAGAATCCAAAATGGAATGTGATGATGAAGCGCAGATTGATGATGATGAATGGGTCAAAACCCGTCTGGAATAATTAAGTCTGATTGATGAGAAAAGATTGGCGGCAGAGAGTGGCAAGAGAAGGCGCACCCCCGGAAATTTGAAGTGTGTCATCTGGTATTGATATACATCATCCCGTATCGGGTTGAAGCTAAAGGAAAGTCTGCCCAAATTGACAGGAGCTGTTCATCGTGATGAGAGTGTTGTCCAATTGTGCTTTATATTTAACAGACATAGAAGGCAAGTGTGTTGAAATGGCCATCGATTACGATGCGGTCAAGAGATATTATGTATGATCTTCTTTGGTTTAATTGTATTTGTTTGTACTTGGCATGTTTAGAACATTGGAATGACAAAGGCATTTTGTTATGCTATCTAAACACTTTATCCTTTATTACCCATTTGAGACTTATTTTTTTTTTCATACCCCTTTTTTGGAATCAGTAGTAAAGATCAGAAATACAAGCGTGAAAGATAAGTAAAAGGAAAGAAAAAATAAAAAGAACGAAAAGAGAGAGAAGGAAAAAGGAAGAAAAAGATAGAAGAAACAACAAAACAACAAAAAGAGAAGAGGAAGAAAGAAAAGAAAAGAAGAGAAAGTGAAAAAAAAGTCACAACAACAGAGCAATTCCTATGACATGAACTACGTCTGACCTAATTCCTTTTAAGGATACGTAGGCAGCCTCACAGTTCGGTCCCATCAAAACAAAATTCAAAAGTCCCCAACAAAGAAATTGGGGCAGAAGTTGCGGTTGTTGTAAGAAATCTATATCCGAAAGTTGTAATTTTAAACCCATTTGAATTGTTTTGAGCCTTTAATACCCTTTCTTTCTAACCCTATCCAAAATCCCACATTACGATCCAAAGAAAGTCCTTCTAATCTGTCTTCAAGAAATTCCAGGTCGAGCAAGAAGATGTGATTTGTATCAAGGGTAACACTCTGGTCCAAGCAGGAAAAATAATAAAAATGAGAGTCTTATTGGTGAAAACCCTCACGGGCATCGTAAGGCGACGAGAGCTGAGAGAAAGCAAAAATGAGAGAGTCTTATTGGTGAAAAACCTCAGGGGCATCATAAGGCGATGGGAACTAAGAGAAAGCAAAAATGAGAGAGTGTTATTGGTGAAAACCCTCGCGGGCACCATAAAAATGAGAGAGTCTTATTGGTGAAAACCCTCACGGGCACTTTAAGGAAAAAATGAGTTAAGAGATGAACAAATGAGAGAGGTCTGTAGGTGAAAACCTTTTAGGGCACCGTAGGATAAACAAGGTTAAAGTTTGGGTGAAGAAATCAGGTTATGGAATCCCAGGGCAACAAAGTATGGCAACTGAAAGTTGGTTGGGTGGACAGATTGGGCTGATTAATCCGAAATGCATGTCATGATCATTGGTGCCAGCTGTTCCATTCTGATAAGTCTCGTTTTCTATTTCCTTTTAGCAAGTCATCCTGTTTTGGACTTTCTTTATCCTTAACTCTTAGGGTCATTGCATTTCATCTCTTTTGGGGTCTGTTTCTCTAAGATGTTTCAGTGTCAATCTTGTTAAAAGAAAATAAGAAACGATTTCAAAGCTCACTACAAACTTTCGAAATTGCAAAGCACAGTATGGACATAACATACAAAAGATAGCAGGATGTAAAGTGGGATAAAGGGAGTCACCGGAAGTTTCATCGGTGGAATGTCTTGGTACCTTCAGGTGGGATGCAAAGGTTCAGAGAAAGGGGTCAGAGATGTAAAACAATGGTTTGGGTATAGAACACTCGGGTCATCAAAGGTCATGAGATTTGAAAGTCAGTCAGAAAGTCAAGTGGTTCGGGGCCAATTCAGAGAAGCAGGCCAAAGTAAAACACGGCAGCAGAGACATCTTCAGCAAGAACGCCATCAACTAACCACCATTTTAAACTGACAAGATTTTTCTTTGATTGAAACAGGGGCAGAAAATTTCGTTTGTTTCGGAGAACCTCTCCGTAGGGGAAAGAGCAAGCACCAAAATAGGTTTGACCGTAAACTCTCAGGACCCTCCTGGAAAATAAGGCTTAGTTACATTTCCAAACAATCATGAATAGCATAGTTTAACATAAGGGATATAAGTTGGCGTCAAAGTTTGCATGTTTGAGATAGAATTCAATTAGGAGTTTTCAGGACCCTCCATGAATAATGGGACCTAATTTTAAGATTTCCATTTGATAACAAGATGTAGCATAAATTCTGTTATAGGGTAGTATAATTCAGCCGTAAAAATTGTCACTTTTAAGCTAAGACTTGGTTTTGATTTTCAGAACCTTCCTGGATAATAAGATGTAGTTTAAGACCACTATCGATAACATGACTTAGCGGAAGTAATACCTTAGAAGATACAACTTAGATTTATAATTGTCGTTTAATTAAAAGTTGTCAGGAAATCCATGGATAATAGGACCTAGTTTTCAATAATGGTAGAAAAATTTAGTTTAACACTCACATATGCGCCCAACTACCAAACTGGGCAGAAAATTTCCTTTGTTTTGCCTATTTTTGCTGGAATCAGGTACCCGCTTGGAGAACAAGGAGAAACAATTCAAGTTTAGTAGTCAGGAGCCCACCTGGAGAACAAGGGAATACATTTCAAGTTTAGCAATTAGGAGCCCGCCTGGAAAGCATGGGAATACATTTCAAGTTTAGCAATCAGGAGCCCACCTGGAAAGCATGGGAATACATTTCAAGTTTAGCAATCAGGAGCCCGCTTGGAGAGCATGGGAATACATTTCGAATTCTACAATCAGGAGCCCGCCTAGAAAGCATGGGAATACATTCAAGTTTAGCAATCAGGAGCCCGCCTGGAAAGCATGTGAATACATTCAAGTCTAGCAATCGGGAGCCCACCTGGAGAGCAAGGGTATACAATTCAAGTTTAGCAGTAACGAGCTCGCCTGGAGAGCATGGGAATACATTCAAGTTTAGCAATCAGGAGCCCACATGGAGAGCATGGGAATATAATTCAAGTTTAGCAATCAGGAGCCCGCCTGGAAAGCATGGGAATACATTCAAGTTTAGAAATCAGGAGCCCGCCTGGAAAGCATGGGAATACTTTCAAGTCTAGCAATCGGGAGCCCGCCTGGAGAGCAAGGGAATACAATTCAAGTTTAGCAATCAGGAGCCCACCTGGAGAGCATGGGAATACATTTAAGTTTAGCAATCAGGAGCCCGCCTAGAGAGCATGGGAATACATTCAAGTTTAGCAGTCAGGAGCTCGTCTGGAGAGCATGGGAATACATTCCGAGTTTAGCAGTCAGGAGCCCGCCTGGAGAGCAGGGGAATACATTTAAGTTTAGCAATCAGGAAACCGCCTGGAGAGCATGGGAATACATTTCGAGTTTAGCAATCAGGAGCTCACCTGGAGAGCATGGGAATACATTTCAAGTTTAGCAATCAGGAGCCCACCTGGAGAGCATAGGAATACATTCAAGTTTAGCAATAAGGAGCCCTCCTAGAGAGCATGGGAATACATTTCGAGTTCAGCAATCAGAAGCTCGTCTGGAAAGCATGGGAATACATTCAAGTTTAGCAATCAGGAGCCCGCATGGAGAGCATGGGAATACATTTCACGTTTAGTAATCAGGACCTCGCCTGGAGAGCATGGGAATAAATTTCGAGTTTAGTAATCAGGAGCCCGTCTGGAGAGCATGGGAATAAATTTCGAGTTTAGTAATCAGAAGCCCGCCTGGAGAGCATGGGAATACATTCGAGTTTAGTAATCAGGAGCCCGCCTGGAGAGCATGGGAATACATTTCGAGTTCAGCAATCAGGAGCCCGCCTGGAAATCATGGGAATACATTCAAGTTTAGCAATCAGGAGCCCACCTGGAGAGCATGGGAATACATTTCGAGTTTAGCAATTAAGAGCCCTCCTGGGGATCATGGGAATACATTCAAGTTTAGCAATTAGGAGCCCGCCTGGAGAGTATGGGAATACATTTCGAGTTCAGCAATCAGGAGCTCGCCTGAAAAGCATGGGAATACATTCAAGTATAACAATCAGGAGCCTGTCTGGAGAGCATGGGAATACATTTCGAGTTTAGTAATCAATAGCCCACCTGGAGAGCATGGGAATACATTCAAGTTTAGAAATCAGGAGCCCGCCTGGAGAGCATAGGAATACATTTCAAGTTTAGTAATTAGGAGTCCGCTTGGAGAGCACAGGAATACATTTGAGTTTAGCAATCAGGAGCCTGCCTGGAGAGCATGTGAATACATTTCGAGTTTAGTAAACAGGAGCCCGCCTGGAGAGCATGGGAATACATTTCGAGTTTAGCAATCAGGAGCCCGCTTTGAGAGCATGGGAATACATTTAGAGTTCAACAATTTGGAGCCCGCCTGGAAAGCATGGAATACATTCAAGTTTAGCAGTCAGGAGCCTGCCTGGAGAGCAAGGGGATACAATTGAAGTTCAGCAGTGAGGTGTCCACCTGGAGAAAAGGGCAACATCTCAAAATACAGTTCAGCAGTCAGGTGTCTACCTGGAGAAAGGAAATCATCTCAGAATATAGTTCAAGTTTTGGCAGCCAGGCATCCACCTAAAGAAAGAGAAAACATCTCAAATTACAATTCAAGTCGACAACATAGGAATTTCACTAGGAGAATACAAGTCAGCATGGCAACAAGAGCTGCAGGATCAAGTTTGAAGATATAGATGGGTTTTGTAATTCATATATCATAGTTTAGTATATCTTTTTTTTATTTCGTCATGGTGTAATAAGGGGGTTCAATAAGCAGTAGCAACATCAACAGCAATAGTGAAATCACAGCTTCATGGTAATCCCAGCTACCAAACATTCCTGAACTATACTGCCCTGATTCCTTTTTAGCCAAGGATATGTAGGCAACCTCAGAAGCAGGGTGCGGTCAAATCTTTCAAAAATACTTCTCACGGATTATTCAAACGGGCAAAAATTGCTCGTATCTGCTCACTTTATCTTTGCACGAAAACTCTCCGAGTTTCCGAGCAAAGAGGGGCAGCTGTGAGCATGTGATTTTTGTCTTACATGAAATACTCCCATGATTTTAAAACAAAATAATTTCTTTTCATCATTTGCAATTTTGTGAATTTTTGTAGTATTTTTGTTAATTGTTTGCATTTTAATTAATAATAAATAAATAAAATAAATGTGCATTTGCATTCAAGGTCCTATTTTATATTTTTAGGTTAATTAATTAATCAATTGTGGCAAAATATGAAAGAAAATAACAAAAAAAGTTTATTTTTTCATTTTGGCCTTTTAATTTTCGAATTTTATAGTTTTCTTTTAATTTAGTACTTAGTTAATTTTGGAGAATGCAATTAGTTATTAATTTTGTTTTAGAGTTAAAGCATGTTTCTATTTTTGTATTTAACAAAATTTAAAAAGAAAAAAAGAAGAGAAAAAGAAAAAGAAAAATAGTCTTTAATAAAAAATCAAATTGTTTGGGCTAATTCAATTTAGCTACATGCCCAAACCATCCTTCCTCCATTAACCCGCCCAAGTTTACCCGTTCCAACCCAGCCCAGTCTCCCCAAAACTTGGTCCACCCTTTAAAAACCCAAACGACGTCATTTTTATAACGGCCAATCTTGGCCATTGATCTTCGTTGATCCGACGGATGGGAACTTGGGGGGGGGGGTTAATATATAAGTGTCTGAAACGTTACCCCCTCACTCATCTCTCTCGTCCCCCCTATTTTAGAGACGAAAGAAACCCTAAATCCCACCACCAGCCGCTGCCGGAAATTGCCCTACGGCGGCGGGGAGTCTCCAAACCCAACCAAAATTACACCACAAACCCACCTTGACCCCCTCTCCTCGAATCTCGAATTGGTTTCCTTTGAATCATGACCTATCCTATCGAATCTGAGTCGGAACAAGACCTGAAACTGTCGAACCTTAAAAATCGGAGGATTCGTTGACGATTGAGACCATAATAGACCTTGACCATGTGTTTTTATCCAAAAACACATGGTTGAGACTCCTTGTGATCAAAATCGAGAGTTATGAATAATTTTAAAGCCATGACAGAAGTCCGTCCTTTTCCAATTAGGTACAATCATTTTTTTCTTTCATTCTTGTGTTCTTTCCCCGTCTTCATCTCCTTCTGATTCATTTTCTTTTGTCGTAATTATTTGTTTTCCTTTAGATTTTTTCTAATTATTGTTCCGTTTGCATGATTTGGTAGAAAGTATGTTAATGTTTAGTTTAATTAATTCTGTCTCGTTTTGTTTTTGGTTGCATTTCGAAGTTTTGGTTTTCTGCAATTCCATTTAGTCCATTAATTTGGTGGGCTTTGATTTTGATTGGGGATTGGGCTTTGACAACAGAGGCCCAAGAAGGGGAATTACTCTGGTTTGCAAGCCTGAGTTGGGATTGCTATTTGGGTCGACTTGACCTACATGTCTGCCTGGCCCAAGGGTAATAAATATGGGTTTAAAGGTTAATTTGGGAACTTTAGCTCAGGGAATCTATGATAACAAAAATAGGAAGCTTCTATTAAGCTTGGGTGGGGGTTTAAATTGAATTTTAGACTTGTACTAGGCTAGCTTGATTAACAAGTCAGTAATTGAGGGATCAAATAGCAGAAATAAAATTAGAAAATGGGTAGAATTGAAAGAAGAAAAATTTGATAGTTGCCCTAGTCCTTTGCCTATAAAGGCACCCTAAACTTGCCTTGCAAGGTAGAGAAAAAGTGATAAAAATCAAACGGCTGGGTTTTCATAAAAAGGGGGAAACTGTTTCATTGGTTCTGTTTTTTCCCAAAGTTTTGAGTTCCTTTGATTCATTGGTTTGAAGCTGATCAATTTGGTCTAAGAAGGCAGATTTTGAGCTCTATTTGTATTTGGAATGCTATTTTAATTTGGGTTTGAGATCTGAAATTGAATCTGGGTCTGTGTTGAAATTGGTTTGGAGCTGAAACTGATTTCAATAAGTTAGTACTGTTGCTTTGTTGCTGATCATCGTTTGCTGCTGCTGACCTTGCCTTATTCTATTTTTTTTTTGCTTTCCAGGTATTCCTTCGACTGTGATGGCTGTTGAAGTGTTGAAGCATTACTGATGTGTGTCGTTGTAATGAGATGAAAATTAATGAATTAAAAGATTGAGCAAACCTTTCTATATGTGTTGTTATTCTAGAATTTTTAGTTCATGCTTAACTTAGCTTCAGTTTGGTATAATCATTATGGAGTTTGTTGCATAAACAATGATTTCGGAACAATTGTATGAGTATTAATATCTGGTTGATGCCAGTTGCCCTTTTGGCTAAATCAGTGGTTAATTTCTACTCTTGAATAACTAGACATGTGTAGTTAGTTTGTATGTCATTTCAGTTTTGTTTTGATTATAAAAAGCTTCATGATTTTGCCATTTGACTGTTAGTTGGCTATCGCAATTGCAGTAATTGCATGCTTGCAATCATGTTAGGATGTTTTAGAGGTTGATATGTTTTAGATCAATTGTTCATTACGGATCTATGAGGCGAAAGGCCATGGGGAGATATCGTCTCTGATCCATAGATCTCCGATCGGGAAACCGTATCCAAGCTCCGTGGCTAGTCTACGCTCTTTGGACTTTTCAAACTTAGCGAACTGAAACATCTTAGTAGCTAAAGGAAGGGAAATCAACCGAGACCCCGTTAGTAGCGGCGAGCGAGAGCGAGCAGCTGCAAGAATAGGAATTCTAAACTGGATAACATATGTCTAGGCCCTTGTTTTTTTTCTTGAAAATCTCAATTGAGTTTGGGCCTGACTTTGGCCCACGTCATGCAGTCCATTTGGACTAACTTGCGAGGCCACTGTTGTTGTCCTCCTCTTTGGGGGGTTTTGTTTTCGAGCCCGTTTAGGGTGCAGTTTCCCTCATCGAGTTTCCGCATTGCATTGGAAATTTTCACCCGTAATAGTTAAAGATTGGGCTGAACTTGAATTATCTGACACAATATCACAAACTATAGGCACGTTGTAAATTGAAATTCAAGTGTTTCTTGCCTTAATTTTGATAATGTTGGATTTACATTTGTGATTTGGCAATGTCACTTGTATCTCTTTTATATTTTTGAGCTTTGGTTTTCTTATAACCTGCTACTATTAGATGCATAATGTCAAAATTAATTTTTAGGAAATAATTAGTTTTTTTATGAACATTCGCAGTTGGCTTTAGTTGAGTATAATCTTTAGAATAATTCGAGGTGAGCCGTGCCAAACAAAAATGACAATTGCATGGCCCTCACTTAATTAATTTTAAATTTAACCTTAGAATTCGAGGCGTGCCATTTAGCAAAATTCCATGGCCCTGCAAAGCTAAAACGCATAGTTGCTTTAGGCGCGCACTTTAATAATATTACCTTCTTAAACTCAGGTGTACATTTCATGTGACCCAAATTCAAATTCTTATAACTTTGAATAAAATGTGTTTCGGATTGCGGGTGTATTTCATGTGACGCAATCCAAAAACATATTTTAGACGATGTTAAACCTTCTTTAAAAATGAATAAAAGCAGTTAAAAGTAAAAATATACATAGGTCCAAATTATTTTAAAATCAGATAGTTATGCCAATTATAGCAGTTGAGCGATCGTGCTAGAACTACGGAACTCGGGAATGCCTAACACCTTCTCCCGGGTTAGCAAATTTTCTTACCCAGATTTTTGGTTCGCGGACTGTAATACAGAGTCAATCCTTTTTCTCGATTCGGTATTTAAACCGGTGATTTGGGACACCATAAATCTCCCAAGTGGCGACTCTAAATCTTTTAATTAAATAATCTCGTTTCGATTGTCCTTTAATTGAAAAAACTCCCTTTATTATACCCTGTCGGGGTATAGTGAAAAAGAAGATGTGACAGTACCCATATAGTAGGTTCGTTGCTATGATACCATTGTTACGAATAATGAATTTTATAGGAAGAAGATGCTAACTAGGGCTAAGCTAAAGATAAGAAAAGAAGAAACTAATGCAAATAAGATAAAGGTATTTCATTCATACTTTCAAAATGAGCTACTACTATGTACTTATAGCTCAAATTAGCAAAGACCTAAGAACTTAAAACAAATAAGTAAAATATACTAGGGGTAATTAAATAATAACGTAAACTAGCTAAATGCTTAAATGCAAGAAGCAAAACTTGTTAACTAATCGGCTGACCCCTCTCACTAACTTCATTGTGCAACCTTGCAATCTCATTGTACCAATATAGCACCAACCACTTCCATTTTATACCGTATCACAAACATCCAATTAAAAGTTGAGGAACCTTACCATTTTATCACACTTTTGTTAATACTTGATCATCCAATTGGGAGGGGATGACCAAATATTTATATGTAACTTGTTAACTAAACATGATAATAGGTCCGATCTTAAAGAATAGAAAAATATTGATTCACCTCGAATATGGATTCATCATAATAGTAAATACCGACTATCAAGTAATTATTAAAAAACTAAATAAACCAAAAAAAGGCCAAGTCACGCATTTAAAATGATACTTAATTGATATTTTTTTCATTTCTATACACTATTTGAAATCTTATTACGAAAAATATCCATATTTTGGTATTTACCCGACCTAAACACATTTTAGTTATAAAAAATATACAATCCACCTTAAAATGATCCAAGATTTATTATTTGTGCCTTCAATCAAAGGTTTTAGTTACGCCATTTTCCTTTTTTCTCCGTCGCTGATTCGCTAGCCTTTACATCCTCAGAAGCCATAAGAAAACGAGATCGACCTAGTTTTTTTTAGCTTTCAACCATCAATTTTTTGAAGAAGCTTCTTCACTTTTTGCTTGCACCCATTACAATGTATGCTCGCTCGAAGAATACGAGTCTGCTGAAAGAGAATTAACGAAAGATGAACATTAAAAAAAAGTCAGAGAAGAGACAAGGGAAGCAAATATAGAACCAAAATAATAATTTACAGAAGAAAAATCACAAAACCAACTTTATGGTGGTACGCTAGTAGTCATTTCTTCAGTGCAGTTTCAACAGAATGATCTGCTTTAACAAGTAGTAGCGAATATAAACACTGCTTAAAAATTATATGTACATGTGGAAAAGAGGTGTTGTTTCATGGAGATGTTAAAAGCTACTCCTCCGTTTCATTTTAGATGAGATAATTTGACTAAACATTTGGATAATATTTGGTTGAAGTTAATGGAAAAAATAAAAGTATAAAAGTATAATATATACATAATAATTTTATATTATACAACTTATCTATAACTTTCATACAATATTTCTATCGGGTTATATACAACTACAATATCATACAACTTAAATATAATTTTTATACACTATGTCTTTTGTATATTTTGTATCTGATTTATACATCGTGAAAATAATTTCATACAACTAATTATATGTTATACAACTTATCTACAACTTTCATATATTGTATCTACCCAGTTATATATAACTACAATATCATACCAGTTAAATACTATTTTATACATATGTCTTTTGTATATTTTGTATTTGATTTATATATAGTAAAAATAAATTTCATACAACTAATTATATATTATACAACTTATCTACAACTTTTATATATTATTTCTACCGAGCTATATACAATTACAATATCAAATAATTTAAATATAATTTTTATACAAATATTGTTCAACTTTTATACAATATATATATATATATATATATATATATATATATATATATATATATATATATATATATAT
>MU724471.1:0-31971 GCA_026770625.1 Nicotiana glauca | reverse complement strand
TTTCATAAGCAAAGAAGAAAGCCTTAAAAGCTATCAAATATACAACTGCATCTAATTATATATCCAATAATTTTTATAAAAGTTTTTCTCAGATGGTCTACAAAGTGTCTAATTGGCACATATGTGATTTAGTTGAAGGGTCTGATAGGAATAACTCTATGTTTAAGTGCCCAAGTGACAAAAAAAGCCAAGTTTAAGGGCCCAGTTATGTATTTGGCCTATTAGATGTTAAATTCCCTTAACTTCTTCACGTGTTTATCTTTTATTTTTGAATCCCTTTGGAGAAAATTCTACTTTCTCCACTAGTCGACTACTTTAGCGAAGGAATCTGGTCGTCACTATTTTTGATTTTCTTGTGCAGTGGTCAATTGTCCATTTAGAATTTGCATTTCTCTAACACTTATTGTAATGACTCGATCGGTAATTTTGAGCACTGCACTCAGTTTGGTGGCTTAAGATCATGAGTAGCTTCGTATAATGTATTATGACTTGTGTGTATCGTCAATTTTGATTTTCGGGTGATTTCAAATTTATCTGGAATAATAGTTTTTTATTTTAGAAGCTTTAAGTTGGAATAGTTGGCCAAATTTGACTTTTGTGTATTTGACCTCGGATAGGAGCATTGATGGTTCTATTAGATGCGGATGGCAATTTAAGACTTGGGCATATGTCCAGATTAATTTTTGGATGTTTCTAGAAAGTTTTGGCACTATTTGGTGAAAGTTGGCAACTTGAAGGTCTGGAGTGTCCATACGTTTGACTGGGAGTTGACTTTGATGATACCGGGTTCATATTATTATTTCAGGAGTTGGAATAGTTTTGTTATGTCATTTGAAACTTGTGTAAAATTTGAGGTCGTTCCGAGTTGATTTGATGTGGTTTGGCACACCTTTTAAAAGTTGAAAGTTCAAAAGTTCACTAAGTTTGAATTGAGGTGCGATTCATGATTTTGGTATTGTTATGTGTAATTTGAGGCCTTAAGTAGGTGTCTGTTATGTTTTGAAACTTGTTGGTCAGTTCAGATAGGATCCCAAGGGGCTCGGGTGAGTTTTAGACGGGTTTTAGACCATTTTGAGTCATGTTAGTTAATGTTGGTTTTTGGCTGAGATCTGGTGTGGCCTGTCACGATCCAAATTCTCCCTCTGTGAATTGTCGTGACGACATCTAGTCTCTACGACTAGGTAAGCCTAACATTGCGAAAAATAAAATAAAAAATACAAAAGTGAACAACTAACAGTAACAAATAATTAAAATAAACATCTGAGTTACCGCTCAGCATATACAATAATCAAACTTTCAAAATGTACACAAAATCTCCCAAGACCTGGAACATCGTAAGTCATAAGTTTATAAGAATTTCTAACTGTTCTATACATCAGTATCTAAATAAATAAGGGAAGAATCAACATAAGGGGATAAAGGAGGACTTTGAGGTCTGCGGACGTGGGCAGATATACCTTGAAGTCTCCTGAACAACAACAACTGTACAACTAAACTTGAGGCTGGTAGGAGGTACCTGGATTTGCACACAAAAAACATGTACAAAAGAGGCATGAGTATACCATAACGATACCCAATAAGTGCCAAGCCTAACCTCGGTTGAGTAGTGGCGAGGTCAGGTCAGAGCCCTACTAGTGTGTGTGTGTATATATAATAAAACGGATAAATATCGCAGTAAAATAAAGATTGAAATTTAACCGGAAGGAAATCACATAAAGGATAACAATACAATGCACAAAATAGCAACAGGGAATCTCCTAAGATACCGTCTCATAGTCCCAAACGTAAATGTGTAGGGGGATTTCTCGGGATACCGTCCTGTAGTCCCATAGTAAATATGCATGGGGATCCCCCGAAATACCATTTCGTAGTCCCAAAATAAATATGCAGCTCAAAATAATGGAAACAACAGTTATAACAGAGATCCTATAGTTTAGACTAAGTACAAGTCAAGGGAAAAGCAGGAAAAATTCACTGAGCATGATGCACAGAGTTCAGATAAGCATTTAAGACATGTTGTTCTAAGCTAAACAGGATAATTATACATGCTGATAAAACTCAAATAAGAAGAAACATGTTATTACTTATTGAAAAAAGCGGATTTTAAAACAAATAGCATGTGTACGCACTCGTCACCTCATGTACATGGTGCTCACATATCAAAACAATACCAAATCCTAAAGGGAGTTTCCCCACACAAGGTTAGGCAAGACACTTACCTCAAACCAAGCTCAAATCAATCTGTAACAATGCCTTTCCCATGAATATCCGATTCCGAATGGCCCAAATCTAGCCAAAAGAAATTACATATCATAAATATAACTATAAGAAACTAATCTAGCTAATGAAATCAAGGTTTAAGCAAGAAATTAGAAAATCGCCCCAACAAGTCTCCCCGGGCCTACGTCTCAGAATCAGGTAAAAGTAACAACATATGAACACTCATTCACTCAGGAGTTCACTCGTACCAAAATTACCCAAAGATGTCAAAATCCCAATAAAAACCGAAAATCTTAGTTGAAGAACTCCTTCCTATTTTCCCCCAATTTTCCACCCAAATCCGAAATTAAAAGATGAAATTAACGATAAATTAGTGGGATATAACCAAAATCAAGTGTAGAATCATTACCCAACTGATATTTTTGAAAATCTCGTCCAAATTCGAGCTCCCAAACTCAAGTTTTGATAAAAATGGCCAAACCCTCATTTTGAAATATTATATTCTGCCCAGGTGCTCTCTTCTTCGCGAACGCAGAAGACCCATCGCGTTAGCGAAGAGCAACTTACTCTTGTCCAAAATTTCTTCATCGCGAATGCGAAGGTCTCACAAATCAATCCTACACAAATGCAGGACCAACATCGCGAACTCGTAGGCATAAGGGCCCGGGGACCCAACTGGCATCTCCCTTTACGCGAACGCGGGACCTCCATCGCGAACACGAAGGCCAACTACCCCAGTGCTTCGCTAATGCTGTATCTCTTTCGCGAATGTGGGACCTCCTTCATGAATGCGAAGCACAAAGATCTCATCTGCCACAAGTTCCTCTTCGGGAACGTGATTCTCCTTTCGCGAATGCGAAGAAGGAAACCAGAACTGAAGAACACGAGAAGTGTGCAATTTTATTAAGTCCAAAAATGATCTGTTAAGCATCCGAAACTCACCCGAGGCCCCGGGACCTCAACCAAACATACCTACAAGTCCTAAAACACCATACAAACTTAGTCGAGCACTCAAATCACATCAAACATCGGTAAAATCACAAATCACCCTCCAATTCAAACTTAAAGCACTTGAAATTCAATTTCTCCACAATCGATGTCGAAACTTATCAAATCACGTCCGATTGACCCCAAATTTTACACACAAGTCATATTCAACATTACATACCTACTCCAACTTCTGGAATCAGAATCCGATCTTGATATCAAAAGGTCCATTACCGGTCAAAATCTTTAAAAATTCGACTTTTACCATTTCAAGCCTAAATCGTCTACAGACCTCCAAAACACAATCCGGACATGCCCCTAAGTCCAAAATCACCCAATGGATATAAGGGATCGATGAAACTCCATTCTGGGGTCATCTTCACACAGTTTCGACTACGGTCAAAATCCTAAGACTTAAGCTTCTGTTTAGAGACTAA
Source organism: Nicotiana glauca (assembly GCA_026770625.1). Lineage (NCBI taxonomy): Eukaryota > Viridiplantae > Streptophyta > Magnoliopsida > Solanales > Solanaceae > Nicotiana > Nicotiana glauca. Next base: position 28,327 of record MU724471.1, on the reverse strand, counting down.
GTGTCCCAAAATACTTCGAGACCAAAGACAAAACTTCTTGGCAAGTCACAAAAGTAGAAAAAGATACGGGGGAAGCAGTAGATAGGGAATCAGGGCTATTACTCTCAAAACGACCGGCTGGATCGTTACATCCTACCCCTCTTAAAATAATCGATCATCCTCGAACGAGCATAGAACATACGTGAAGTGGTAAAAAGATGAGGATAATGGATGCGCATATCCTGCTCAGTCTCCCAAGTCGCCTCCTCAACCGGCTGACCCCTCCACCAAACCTTTACTAAAGCAATGTTCTTTGACCTCAACTTTCGAACCTGCCTATCCAAAATGGCCACTGGATCCTCAACATTAGATAGATCCTTGTACAACTGGACTGAGCTGAAATCTAACACATGAGACGGATCACCGTGATACTTTCGGAGCATAGAAACATGGAATACCAGATGGACTCCTTCTAGACTGGGAGGTAAGTCAAGCTCATAAGCAACTTCCCCAACTCGCCGCAAAACCTCAAATGGACCAATGAACCTTGAGCTCAGCTTTCCCTTCTTTACGAACCTCATAAGGACCTTCATAGGCGAAATTCGGAGCAAGGCCTTCTCTCGAGCCATGAATGCAACATCATGAACCTTCCTTCCGCATAACTCTTCTTCCTAGACTGGGTTATGCGAAGTCTATCCTGAATCACCTTAACCTTCTCCAAAGAATCCTGAACCAAGTCCATACCCAATAATCTAGCCTCGCCTAGCTCAAACCAACCTACTAGGGACTGACACCGCCTATCATATAGAACCTCACACAGTGCCATCTGAATATTGGACCTATAACTGTTTGTAGGAAAACTCTACAAGTTGCAAGAACTGATCCCAAGAGACTCCAAACTCCATCGTACATGCACGGAGCATATCCTCTAGATTTTAAATAGTGCGCTCAGACTGTCTGTCCATCTGAGGTTAAAATGATGTGTTTAACTCAACCCAAGTACCTAACTCCTGCTGTACGACCATCCAGAGCCATGATCTAAATTGCGTACCCTAATCAGAGATGATGGATACTGGCATGCCATGAAGCCTGACAATCTCGCGGATATAAACTCAAGCCAACTGCTCAGAAGAATAAGTAGTCATCAAAGGAATGAAATGAGTTGACTTGGTCAGACTATCCACAATCACCCAAACTGCATCAAACTTTTGCTAAGTCCGTGGGAGTCCAACAACAAAATTCATAGTGATCCGCTCCTATTTCCACTCCGAAATCTCTAACTTCTGAAGCAATCCACCCGGCCACTGATGCTTATACTTCACCTGCTGGCAATTTAGACACTGAGCCACATATTCCACTATATCCCTCTTCATTCTATGCCACTAATAATGCTGCCTCAAGTCTTGATACATCTTCATGGAACCTTGATGAATGGAGTACGGCGAGTTGTAAACCTCCTGAAGAATGAACTCACGCAATCCGTCCATATTGGGTACACGTAGCCTGCCTTACATCCTCAATGTACCATCATCTGTAATAGTGACCTCCTTAGCATCACCGTGCTGAACTATATTCTTAAGGGTGAGCATATGTGGGTCATCATACTGACGCTCACTGATACGATCATGAAGATAAGACTGGGAGACCACACAAGCCAAAACTCGACTTGACTCGGAAATATCCAATATAACAAACTGGTTGGCTAAGGCCTGAACATCCAGTGCCAATGGCCTCTCTACTGCTGGAAAATATGCTAAACTCCCAAACTCCCTGCCTTGCAACTCAAGGCACCGACCACCATATTGGCCTTTCCGGGATGGTACAAAATGGTAATATCATAATCCTTAAGCAGCTCTAACCACCTCTGCTAGTGCAAGTTGAGATCCTTATGCTTGAATTGATGCTGCAAACTCCGGTGATTAGTGTAGATCTCACAAGAGATACCGTACAAAATGGTGCCACAAAATCTTCAAGGCATGTACACTAGCTGCTACCTCAAGGTCATGGACAAGATAGTTCTTTTCATGCACCTTAAGTTTTCTAAACGCGTAGGCAATCACCCTACGGTCCTGCATCAACACCGCGCTGAGACCAATCCGCGATGCATCACAATAAATAGTATAAGATCCTAAACTTGTAGGCAATGCCAATATTGGGGCTGTAGTCAAAGCTGTCTTGAGCTTTTGAAAGCTCTCCTCACACTCCTCTGTCCACCTGAACGGAGTACCCTTCTGGGTCAACCTGGTAATAGGTGCTGCAATAGATGAGAATCCCTCAACAAATCAATGGTAATACCCCGCCAAGCCAAGAAAACTCTGGATCTCTATAGTTGAGGACGGTCTGGGCCAACTCTGCATGTCTCCACCTTGATCCCTTAACTCAATACTATGTGACCCAAAAATGCCACTGAATCCAACTAGAACTCATATTTTGAGAACTTTGTATAACTTCTTTTCTTTCAAGGTTTGAAGCAAAGTCCTCGGGTGATGCTCATGCTCCTCCCCACTCTGGGAGTACACCAAAATGTCGTCAATAAACACAATGACGAATGAATCAAGATAAGGCCAAAATACATTGTGCATCAAATGCATAAATGCTGCTGGGGTGTTGGTCAGCCCAAATGATATCACAAGAAACTCGTATTGACCATACCAAGTCCTGAAAGCAGTCTTCAGGATATCTAGCTCCCGAATCTTCAACTGATGATAGCCTGAGCATAAGTCAATCTTGAAAAACACTCTGGCACCATGTAACTGGTCAAATAGGTCATCAATACGAGATAAAGGATATTTGTTCTTCACTGTAACTTTGTTCAACTGGCGATAATCAATGCACATATGCATAGAACTATCCTTTTTCTTCACAGATAAGACAGGGGCACCCCAAGGTGACACACTGGGCAGAATAAAGCCCTTATCAAGCAATTCCTGTAATTGTTCCTTCAACTCCTTCAACTTTGGAGGGGCCATATGATATAGAGGAATAAATATGGACTGAGTGCCCGGCAACAAATCAATACCAAAGTCGATCTCTCTGTCGGGCGGGAAAGTAAATAGAAGGCACTACAGTGAAATTGGTGGTTAAAGAGAATTCAATTTGTGTTCAAGCATAGAAAATATATTTTAACTATATAATAAGCAAAGGTTTGTGTGTACGACGAATGGTTTTATCGTAAATGTAATCCCCTTTAGGGGTAAATTGGTATTCCCTCTTAGTTCATTATCGGAAAACACGTGTACTGTGTGTTTTATGTTTGAAGTTACCAAGGAACTAACCCTTGTTCTTCTCACTATTCACTCAATATTCTTATCTTTCTCCCACTCATCAATATTTCTTTTTGTATCGTCCATTTTCGATTTCTAATTTTCTAGCTTTTCTTTCATTCGTTACTTATGGTAAGTTTTCCCCTATTTTCCTTTCTTACAGTGATTTCTGAACATCACTTCGTAAGTCCTTTGAAATATTGTCTATTTATTCTTCAAATTTAGTTTTAATTTCTGGCTAGATCTTTTACATACATGTCAGTAACTCTATATGATCTGCACATGCATGTTTGAGATTGTATCTGGTGCATATAATTTTATAATTATTTTGGCTTAATCATCATTGATATATATATATGTTCGTTTTTTGGCACTAATTACTAGCTGTAAATCGAAATGTCGATGCAAAAATCTATTGTATTATGCTTTTTGTTGGAAGATATCTGCTACAATAACAAAAATTTAATTGGTGATAATATCGGTTTATTTCTAAACGTACTTTCGTTTTGTTATATATGTGTAAATCTTAATATATTTTATAGTTAATAATATTTTCCATCTCAATTTTTGTAACGACCCGATCGATCGTTTTAAGATTTTGCACTTTGCTCGTTAGTTCCCGGGCCTGACTTGCCCCGTATGATGTATTATGACTTATGCAAATTGTTGGTTTTGTCTTTGAGGACAGTCAAAACGAATTTGGAAAAGTAGTTTTTAGTTTGAATCTTGAAATTTGAAAGGTTTGACTTGTTTGTATATGATCTCGGATCGGAATTTTTATGATTTGATTAGCTCCATTAGATGATTTGGGACTTAGTAGCATGATCAGTATATACTTTGGAAGTCCGTGGAAGGTTTATGCTTGAATTGGCGAAATTGGGATTTTGGCGTTTTCGAATTGATAGGTGAGATTTTTATATTAGGGTCGTAATAGAATTTCGAAAGTTGCAGTAGCTCCTTTGTTTATTTTTGACGTGTGTGCAAAATTTCAGGTCATTCCGAGATGGTTTGGTTGGGTTTTGGATCAAAAGCGTAATTTGGAAGTTCTTGAAATTCTTAGGCTTGAATTCGATACATTTTGGTTGATTTGATCTTGTTTGAGCTGTTTTGAAGATTGTTACAAGATTGAATAAGGTTGTGGGATACGTTTGTGCCTTTGGTTGAGGTCCCGGGAGCCTCGGGTAAGTTTCGGGTGGTTAGTCGGACAATCTCATACCTTGGAGAGGTTGCAAAATTTCAGGTTTAGCTGTTGTAGAGAATTCCTCTTCGCGATCGCATAGGGGTTCTCGCAATAGCGTAGAAGATTTTGAGGGGTAGTCTAGTTTGTTCTCCGCGTTCGCAGAGGGTGTGTTGCGATCGCATAAGGTGGAGGAGTTGTTCATCGCGAACGCATAGTGAAGGTCGCGTTTGCGTAAAGTTAAGTGGACCGGGGGTCTTAGATGGAAGTTGTTCATCGCGAACACGGTGGCCAGTCCGCAATCATTAGGGTCAGATGCTTGAGCATCGCGTTCGCATGGAATGTTACGCGTTCACACATAGTAATTTTTGGGAGCTGAGGATTTTTGTGTCGCGATCGCGAAGGTTGTCCCGCGATTGCGATGAAGGAAATTTAATAGCTGGGCAGAATGTTTTAAAAGCTCATTTCCGTGAATTTGATGCTAAGTTCCTCCATTGTTGGGCGATTTTGAAGCTTTTTGAAGAGGATTTAAGAGGGATTCAAGGGGAATCACTTGGAGGTAAGATTCTTGGTCTTAAAACTCAATTCTAATGTGAATTCCACCTAGTAAATCATGGAAATTAAGCAAAAAAATTAAAGAACTAGGGCTTGGGAATTTAGACCTTTGATTGAGGATTTGATAGACCATCTGAGGTCGGATTTTTGAACTTTTGATATGTATGAACTCGTGGGGAGATAAGAAATCTATTGCTATAAAAATTATTAATTTTCGAGACGTGAGCCCAGGGGTCAGGTTTTGGTAATTTTGGGATTTGTGTCAATTATTGATTTTTTTTACTGGGCTTCATTCCCTTAGCATATTTTGATGTCCTCTTCTGATTTTGGATAGATTCGATGCGAGTGGAGGCCGATTCGAGGGGCAAAGTCGTCGTGAGCTAGAGATTTGACTAGTTCAGGTGAGTAATGATTGTAAATGATGTTTTGAGGGTTTGAAACCCCGGATTGCACATCGTAGTGCTATATTGAGGTGAGACACACGCTTGATGATGAGCGTGGGGTTGTGCACTATTGGGAATTGTGACATGGTTCTTCCCGATTGATAATTTTACCGTGTATTTAACTGAAATCTATTTTCTATCATCATTATTTGGGATGAATGTCGTATTTGGGCTTCGTGCCAACTATTTGAATATTTCGGGGATTTTTATTGATATTTCCTCACTTTTTTGACTTTATACTTGAAGTCAATCATGCCATTTTCCACTATTTTCATACTTAATCATGTTTACTCAGTTTTAAAACTTAAATGATATTTTAAATGATGTTTGGGCAAAAAAAATACTATTTTACTATTGCCCGAGCGGCTTGTAAGGATTTTTGAGTGAGTATGGGCGAGGGCCTATGTTGTGAGGAAACACTAATACTAAGTTGAGGCCAAGGACCTGAGATGTGTACACCACGAGGTGGCTTTATTGATATGAAGCTACTGAGCTAAGATGCTTTAAGAGATTTTACAGCTTCATTGCTTTCTTACTGGTTTTGTACTACTTCTATACAACATGTTGATGCACTTTTTATGATTTCTTATCACTCAATATTTAGTTATGATTATTGTTCACTGAGTCAGAGTACTTACTTTACTCCCTGCACCTTGTGTGTAGATTCAGGTATTTTTGAACCGGTAGCGGGTATTAGTTAATCAGAGGCAGAGTCATCGAAGTTTAGATAGGTAGCTGCCGACGTTCGCAGCATTGCTTTTCTCCTTTTTTATTTCATTAGTCTGCATTAGTACATTTCAGACTTTGTTAGTTATATTTAGACCCTAGTAGATGCTTGTGACCTATGATACCCCGATGTCGGGCTGTATTGATTTCCGCACTTGTTTTGTATTGCTAAATTTGTACTTGTTGGGGATTTATCCTTATAAATGACTTATATTGACTTATTAAATTGTTAAATCTGAATTTAGGAATTGTGTCGGCTGGCCTTGTCTTCACGAGAGGCGCCATCACGACCATGTCCGATTTGGGGTCGTGACAAGTGAGAATCAGAGCCTAGGTTACATAGGTTTCATGAGTCATGAGCATGTTTAGAAGAGTCTCACAGATCGGTATGGAAACGTCTGTATTTATCCTCTAGAGGCTGTAAAACCTTTAGGAAAACTTCATATTCTTGAATTCTTATCGTGCGTCCTTGATTCAGCTTGAAATGTAACTCTTTAAATTCCTTCCATACATTTGTATGCGCGCATGAGCACTCTATAACAGATTTGCATTGATGACTTGTGATTCCCTGATCAAGGGGCATGATGTGATCTCTGTGTATTGACATTAGGCCAGTCTGGAGGACTTGAGGCCGGATTTTTACCTATAGCTTGAGAATCGAGGTTCTGATTGTGTGAGCACGTGTTTTTGAACGCGTATGTTTAGGAGTGTCCCTATTTGTAAAAGCGATAGCTGGGTGGCTACGTGATGAGTATGTTATGTCTGCGAGGTGTATTCATATGATTTGGAAATGGCGAGAAAGGTTTGTTAGAGGATAGAAGAACTATTAGGTATTTGATTTTCATCTTGATTTGATATATAGTCCCGAGTTATGGATGTGCGAAGAATCTTTTCACGTGTCCTAGTTAGGAGTGAAGTAAAATTCATGTTGTGATATGAGTTCAGACTCAGGCAGATCAAGCGACCGTGTAACATTTATGATGGTGGAAGGTATACATAAATGCCAATTTGAGGCAAAGCAGGTGGGTTATATTATGCGGAGTGTTCTGAGTTTGTGCGATCCTTGCGTTATCTGTTAGAAAATCTCAATTCCAAGTGAAAGATATGTGTTGTAACTTGAATGTGGGTCGCTTATGAGTGAATGCGAGATTTATAGAAGATTTGAGGTACTTGATGGCCTGTGTTGTCTGAGCTTATGAAGGATCGAGTTAATCTCACTATGGTATTATGGCAGTGATAGGGTATACACATTATGAGTTATTGTGCGTGTTTTGATCTATGGCTTCGAGCCAAGTGGGGGAGTCTGCTATTGATTAGTCGATTGCACGATTATGTGCTATGTTGTTCCAGTTTGAGGCGTTTTGGTGAATCAGTTATGGCCTATAGAGACTGAGACCGAGGATGGCTCGAGTAAAGGAAAATTCTTGGCAAATGTTATGTCATGCTTCACGGGAGTAGGAGAATCATGAAATGTCTTGAGTTGTTATTAGTAATAAATGCTCGGTGCATATAGCAGGAAGCTGCTTGGTTGTTCTAGGATGAAGTTACACCCTACGATGTCGGAGTGCTAATGAGGCACATGTTATTCGGTTTGTTTGGTCAGGCAAATTGCTGTTTGAGAAGAGTGAATGACTCTCAGAAATGGTTCTAAGGGGGCTCAAGATTTTTCACGTAATAATTGGAGCTTTTTAAGTGCATAATTTGGCTAGAAACCGAGGTTTGCATTGGAGGGTGCCAAGACTTGTGTCATTACTATATTAATTATGGGATTCTATATATCAATATTAGGAAGGTAATGGTTCTAGATTCGCAAGAAGTCTATTCGGGGTAGGTATTTTGAACGTGGTACTTTTGGAAAAATTTAATAGTACTCAGCGACTTGTGAGCCTTAGACGGTGTGGTTTTATGCTTGGGCCTCGTGTGGTAAGTCTGAGTTGAGTAGTTGTAGTGTTATAGTAAGAAGGAGTATCAAATTGAAGGAAAATCAGAGGGAACCTGGGTGGATAGTATAGCTTGGTAGTAGAACGGACCCGTATGGTAAGGATATGATTAGTTCCTTGGGTGTGTTCGGGGTAATGAGTTCGTACAGGTATTTCACGGCAATGCTCTTAGGTTTTGATGGCTTGTTTAGCTTGGTTGAGTAAGAATGATTCAGTTCTGGCAGGTCTGGTTTGTGCAAGGGGAACTCGGAGAGTATTTGATGATTTCTACCTCGGTTGGAGATGTATATTTTTTGTAGGCAATAGGAGCATGGGATGGGTAGTGATTTTATCCTGAATGGGATCAATGGAAAGTTCTTAGTTGTTTGAGTACATAGTTGCTTGTGGAACGAAAGGGATATGAAGTTCTCATATTATCCTAGGATGGTATGGTATATGCGGTATGTTGTGGAGGATATATATTGTGTGTGTAAGGTTACAGTTCAATTTTGAAAGGAAGGTCATAAAATTCTTAGGCAGCGGGCAACATCAGATAATTAGAGAAATGAGCTTCAAATGTTTAGGGAAATGACCTTCAGATGATTAAGGATGTGGTATTGCTAATTGGGGTGATTTGACGAGGGTATATGTTTTAGAAAAAGGCAATTTGATTAAGCGTATAGTACTTTGGTAGTATTGCAGCACTCTCTGGTTAGATCGATTACTGATATTCGAGATTGCTTGGTGGTACAAAAGAATATTAGAGTATCTCTCGTGGAATGATTGAGTATTAGAGGTGTGTTGTATACTCAAACGATGGAATTGGGATCGGATATGGTGATTCATGTGCTGTATGGAGTTGGAGACTGGGAGTTCTCCTATTTAGGCTATGTTATGGTTGTGGGCCGTGTGTATCAGCACTATTTAGTGTCTATCAGGGTTTGGAGACCCGAATGGATATTTTGCTGCTTGATATGTCAGATTTTGGATGTGTTATTGGATATGGACTAGTTGCTTCAGTGTTGTGTCTTTCTGAGCTATTGGGCTAAGGCGGCGATGTTGGTTACACTGAGAATGGTGCAAATTTAGTGGCAAGGCTCGGCAGATTATGTTCTTAGTAGGGTGGTTTGATAACCCAACGGATGGCTGGGAAGGAGTGTCTTCCTTATTTGGGCTCTCGTGATGGCTGTCAGTGTAGAGACTCATCATATTGATTCAATTCTAGTGATGAGGAACTTTTTTGGATGTGTTTCCTGCTGTCGGGCATGTCGCCGGACAGGGTTATTGATTTGGTGCTGGGCACCGTGTCGTGTGTCACCGATAGAGTTAGAGGAGTTGAAGGAGCAGCTTTAAGAACTTCTTGATAAGGGGTTCATCAGTAGACCTATAGGGATGTATGTTCTACATCGAGAGGGCTTTGTTGACTTTGAGTTGATATTAGTGAGGGATGTGTTGATTCTATTGTTATTGAGCTATTGTTGTTCTGAGGTGATCTATGAGTTACTTTTCTGTCTTGCGAGGCGCTATGATTTGTTGGTTATAGGCACATGAGGTGCGTGTCTATTGGGGTTTCATAGTGGAAGTAGAGCGGGAAGAGTACTTGGTATTGCTTGGTGGATGGCATATCGATTATGTTTTTTCAAGTTTGTGTGGTGTTATGTATTTGCTTCACCGTGGTTATGATGATTTGCTTTGCTTCTAGACATTAATTGTGCGTGGTTGTCAATTTCGAGTAGAGAAACTCGAGGTGTTTCATGTGGAGCAGCATTTGGATAGGGTTGCACATTGCAGCGAAGTTATGTGGAGGTATGACCTTGTAGGTTGGATTCATGTGTTTTGTTACTATGATGTGAGATGGGTTCTCAACCTTGTGTTGTGGTGGTACTGGTGAGCTTGCAGTACATCTCTTTCATTTTAGTCATTTCCATGATTTGAGTATGTTTGGATTGTTGCTTATTGGTGCGCGGATTGCACATATTGTGGCTTTAGTCTGTATTGAGGTGTCATGTCACTAGATTAGTTGTGTTGGATTAGATGAGACCGTTGGGATCTAGAATGAATACAAATGGATTTAGTTTCAGCTTTTGGGAAGGATAACATCAAGGTTCGGCTAAGAAATTTGCTATGGTCCATGACAAAAGAGAAGTGACTTCATGAATGGTTGATATGAGAAATGGTTACGATTTATTGCGTGTTTCATTTATAATTGGCAGTATATGAAAGTGTTGGGATGAGACTTTAGTTGATGTGAGGTTTTCTATCGGTATTCGATTGTTGTGTGCAGTTGCTGTGATTAGAAGTTATTGCTACAAGTGTTTGCGTTATGTGGTATATCATGTAATTGCACCCGAGGTTGCAGGTATAGATTATTACAGCTTGTTCGGGCTTATTTAGAGTGTATATGTGAGATTCTGATCTTGCGGATGATTTCAGGAATAGAAATGTGGTTCTAAGGTTTATGGGCTAGGTTAGATTGTGGAATTTTAGTTGCTTTGTGTTATCGTACCTATATAAGATAGGTTGACATGGAATCACCCCAGGTACGTGCATGGTAAGTTTATTCAATGATTGGTTGGCTTCTGGAACAACCCTGGCCGTTCGAGGATGAACGTATGTTTAAGTGGGGGAGGATGTAACCACCCGACCAGTCGTTTTGAGCTTTTGCACCTCGCCGTTCAGTTTCCGGGCATGACTTGCCTTGTATGATGTATTTGACTTATGCAAATCGTTGGTTTTTGCTTTGAGGGTAGTCAGAACGCATTTGGAAGAACAGTTCTCAATTTGAAGCTTGAAATTTGAAAGATTTGACTTATTTGTATATGATCTTGGATCGGAATTTTTATGATTTGGTTAGCTCCGTTAGATGATTTGGGATTTAGGAGCATGATCGGGATGCATTTTGGAAGTCCGTGGAAGGTTTAGGCTTGAATTGGCGAAATTGTGATTTTGGCATTTTCCGGTTGATAGGTGAGATTTTATACAGGGGTCGAAATGGAATTTTGGAAGTTGCAGTACCTCCGTTGTGTCATTTGTGACACGTGTGACAAATTTCAGGTCATTCGGACGTGGTTTGGTTGGGTTTTTGATCAAAAACGTAATTTGGAAGTTCTTGAAATTCTCAGGCTTGGATCCGATATGTTTTGGTTGATTTTATGTTGTTTGAGGTGTTTTGAATATTGGTACAAGTTTGAATAAGGTTTTGGGATACGTTGGTGCCTTTGGTTGATATCCCGGGAGCCTCTGGTGAGTTACGGGTGGTCAATCGTACCATTTCATGCCTTGGAGAGGTTGTAGAATTTCAGGTTCAGCTGTTGCAGAGAATCCTCTTCGCGATCACATAGGGGTTCTCGCGATTGCGTAGAAGCTTTTGAGGGGAAGTCTAGTTTGTTTTCTGCGTTCGCGGAGGGTGTGTTGTGATAGCATAAGGTGGATGAGTTGTTCATCACGAACGCATAGTGAAGGTTGCGTTCGCGTAAAGTTAAGTGGACCAGGGGTCTTGGATGGAAGTTGTTCATCGTGAACGCGGTGGCCAGTCCACGATCGCGTAGGGTCAGATGCTTGAGCATTGCGTTCGCTTGGGATTTAACGCGTTCGCACAGAGTAATTTTTGGGAGCTGAGGATTTGTGCTTCGCGATCGCAAAGGTTGTCCCGCGATCGCGATGAAGGAAATTTAATAGCTGGGCAGAATGTTTTAAAAGCTCATTTCCGCGAATTTGAGGCTAAGTTCCTCCATTGTCGGTCAATTTTGAAGAGGATTGAAGAGGGATTCAAGTGGAATCACTTGGAGGTAAGATTCTTGGTCTTAAAAGTCGATTCTAATGTGAATTCCACCTAGTAAATCATGGAAATTAAGCCAAAAAATTGAAGAACTAGGGCTTGGGCATTTAGACCTTTGATTGAGGATTTGATAGACCATTTGATGTCGGATTTCTGAACTTTTGATATGTATGAACTCGTGGGTAGATAAAGAATCTACTGGTGTAATTATTGAACTTCAAGACGTGGGCCCGGGGGTCAGGTTTTGGTAATTTCGGGATTTGTGTCAATTATTGATTGTTTTCGTTTGGGCTTCGTTCCCTTAGCATATTTTGACGTCCTTGTTCTGATTTTGGATAGATTCGATGGGAGTAGAGGACGATTAGAGGGGCAAAGGCATCGCAAGCTAGAGATTTGACCGTTTCGAGGTGAGTAATGATTGTAAATGATGTTATGAGGGTTTGAAACCCCGGATTACATATCGTAGTGCTATATTGAGGTGACGCACACGCTTGATGACGAGTGTGGGGTCGTGCACTGTTGGGGATTGTGACTTGGTGTGTCCCCATTGATGATTTTAACGTGTAGTTGACTGAAATCTATTTGCTATCATTTTTATTTGGGCTGAATGCCGTATTTGGGCTTCGTGCGAGCTATTTGAATCCTTCGGGGATTTTTATTGATATTTCCTCACTGTTTTGACTTTATACTTGAACTCATTCATGTTATTGTCCACTATTTTCATACTCAACCATGTTTACTCAGTTTTAATACTTAAATGATATTTGGGCTGAGAAACACTAGTTTATTGTTGCCCGAGCGGCTTGTGAGGATTTTTGACTGAGTAAGGCCGAGGGCCTATGTTGGTAGGAAACATTGATATTGAGTTGAGGCCGAGGGACTGAGATGTGTACGCCACGCGGTGGCTTGGTTGATATGAGGCCGGGAGCCTAGTGATGACCCCACCGGATGGCTTGATATTGCAATTGGGCCGTAAGGGACCCCTCCAGGAGTTTGCACACCCCTAGTGAGCGCGGATACCCATTGTGATGTGAGATATAGCTCGAGGAGCTGGTATTGTTCTATGTGATTGTCCGAAGGGTTGGTATTGTTCTATGTGATTGCCCGATGTGCTGGTATTGTTCTGAGACATTGCCCGAGGGGCAGATTTGTTGACATTATTCTCGAGGGGCGAACTTTATGTGCTTACCTTTCTTACTTGCCTGAAATTACCTATTTAATTGTGTATTTGTGCCCGAGGGGCGGATTTTTTGTGCCTATTTGCACTAATTGCTTTACTCACATGGTTTTGTACTACTTTTATACAACATGTTGATGCACTTTTCGTGATTTCTTATCACTCAGTCTTTAGTTATGATTATTACTCACTGAGTCAGAGTACTCACTTTACTACCTGCAGCTTGTGTGCAGATTCAGGTATTTCTGAACCCGATAGCAGACATTGGTTGATCGGAGGCAGAGTCGTCGGAGTTTAGCAAGGTAGCTGACGCCGTTCACAGCACTGTTTTTCTCCCTCTTTATTTCATTAGTTTGTATTTAGTACATTTAAGACTTTGTCAGTTGTATTTAGACCCTAGTAGATGCTCGTGTCCTATGACACCCCGATGTCGGGTTGTATTCATTTTCGCACTTGTTTTATATCGCTAAATCTGTACTTGTTGGGGATTTATCCTTATAAATGACTTAAATTAGCTTATTAAATTGTTAAAATTGAATTTGAGAATTGTGTCGTTTGGCCTTGCATTCACGAGAGACGCCATCATGATCGAGTCCAGTTTGGGGTCGTGACAATTTTTTATTTTTTTTTACTTTATTCTTTCGGTTATTTTTCAATTTTTATTCATGGTGGAGAGATTTTAAACTCTGAAAACTAACGAACTCACAAAACTATCTGGTAAGAATTTCTTTTGATCTCTTTTATATTATCGAGTAAATTAGGACTCACTTCAACTATGCAAAATTTTATATTCCTGTGAATTGGGGAAAATTTTCATATATAAGTTATACAAATGTAGAAATAACTGTAGAAGGCTAAAAAGCAATAATAGCTTTTTGCATTTTATTTGAGTCCGGAACCAAAATGTGGTCCTTTTGGACTCAAATGATACAAATATGTGGGAGAAAAAATAGTGACATTTTTATATATAACGTCACTTAACCTGATGCTATATATTAACATTAACGGAATCTTTAATGTATAGTACCATTTATTGTGGCGCTATACTGCAAAAGCTAACACGCACTAGTATAAAACCGCAATAAGTGGCGCTATAGCCTTTTAAAATTTGAACAGAAAATGTCCTATCACTGGTTTGCTGATGATGATGCCACGTGGGAGGGACCCCAAAACCTCACAAAGAAGGAATGAAAAGGTCAAATATAGACTCAATATACTTTCTAATTTTTCTAAATATTCTTTTCCTTTTAGAATATATATTAGTCTTCCCTTTATTTTTTTTATTCATTTGATTAAACATGAAACTAGAAGTCTAGAAGAATGATATATTATAGTATAATTATTTAAAGATTGTGAATCAACCTGCTAAAGCATGAAACTGGCGTGTTATTAAACTCTCTTCTAAATTAACTACACTACTTCACTGATTCCTTATCAATTAACACCAAACGGCCTAAATGGAAATCCTTGGAATCAAATGACCATTGTAAAGTCACGATTCCAAGGACAAATCTTCTGAAGCAAACAATGGAGGAATACCACAATACTTTTTAATTCAACTAATTACAATTAATTTTTAATAGAACTTATATACTCAGCTTAGCAGAATCGTCCTAAAATTAACATCAAAAGGAATTGGAGATCAAATATAACCAAACTTTGTATATGACCCACTATTACTAATGAGCACCCTACTTTTGACTATTAATACATGAATTTGTTAAACTACACAATATCAGAATCAGACCAACTAAGACCGTTTAATCAGCCCAAAAGTCTGTCCAAATTATACAAACCATACTATATTAGCTAACCTTCATGCCATTAACAATATGAATTCATTGTGATTTGAAACAATTTATACTTTAACTACAAATATCAAAGTTAAAACAGACAACAACATTGGTATAACATCATCAGAAAATGTGGCTTCTATTTATTCATGTTTCCAACAGCACTGATACAGTGACATGGCTCGAAGTGTGTACCTGGAGAGTGAAATTCAAGTAGAAGAAGAGGAGATCAGCTAGGTAATGCAGCAGTAATAGCAACAGCTAGTTTCCAACAATATGAATGACTAATAGCCCAACAATTAAAACCAAACAGCCCGAAAGTACTCAAATCAAATAGATTTCAACAAATCCACTCCAACACGGCAACAAATCAAACTAGAAGTGAGCACTAACACACAGATAGCCAGTAAAATTTCCAAACTGGATTCAAACTAACAATTCCACTCGAAATCGACTAGAATAGCTTAAAATTAAGCTCTAAACAGTGTGAATCAATACTCAGAAGCTAAAATGAACTTCTAAACTCAATGAAATAGTCTAATTTTGGTTTTTCTACTTATTTTCTATTATTTTTTTTTTTGGATTTTTGAAAGAAATTTGGATATAGAAAGGAGAATTATAATCTGAAATCTTAAGTTCAGATCTGGAATTTGTTAGATATTTTTTCTTTGGATATTTTTGAGGTTCCAAATTTTGGGAGGGAATTTCAAATTTTATTTTACATATTAGTCCCTATGTTATTTCTATTTTAAACCTCTAATTTCTAACTTGTTGCACAAGTTGCTGCACTTATTCTTTTAAAACTTACATTAAAGCCCAATCTAGAATCTTCTATTTTCTTAAAATTCCTGTTGTACCCCTACTTCCTTTTAACAATTACCATTTTAAGTGATCTTGCCATTTTCCTTCCCAAAACTGCCCTTTACCTAGGCTGTAATTACCTACTCAACCAAGCTAGCTGACCCTAGTTAAACTAACTAATGTTAATAGCTCTGAATATCCATTTATTCAGCTATAACCAAGCAACTAACTCTAATTATTGAAATTATCAAATTATTGATTTAATTCGATCAAATAGACAATATTTCAACAGAACTTGAAGCAAAAATTAATACTAAACATCAGTAATTAAACAGTAAAACAATTATCAACCAATTTTGAAAAATATTAAACTAGTAGATGATGAACAAAGCACTAACCTAATTAAACTAATACTAAACAAGAATTCTGCAGTTGCAATCAAATAACAAAAACGTAATCAAAAATCAATCAAACCCTAAAAAATCAAATCTAAAATAAGAAACATACTAAGATGAACAAAATAGAACAAAATCATAAAGCTAAAGGAAAATCTACAGATAAAAGAAAGAAAAAAGAAATTCAAGAAAACTCACTGATTTTGGCGAAAAATTCTGGCCAACTCTTTTTTTTAAAGAATCTTTTGCGATTCTTGACCCGTAACATCCCTAACCATGCATTTGTTCACAAGAAAATACATGGTTAAGGATGTTAAGGTTAAAAATCATAAAGATTTGAGCTTGACTCCTTGACCAGAAAACTATATCTTTGAATTTTGACGAGTTTGAGGATGATTCAAAGGAAAAGGTTGATGGATTAGGATAGAAGATGAGAAAAGGAGTTCATGGTGTTATTTTGGGAATTTTTGGCATACCTTGAATCTTGGCCGGAAAACTTTAAAATTGATATTTGAAGCTTTCTGGAAAGATTCGAAGGAAACCATAAAGGGGAATGGGAAGAGGGTCTCATGAGGAAGCTGGGGTGTTATTTTGGTGGCTATTGGCATAAGTGATGTTCGCCGGCGGTAGGGTTCCGGCGAGTTTAATTCGGATATTCGACGGTATAGAGAGGTATTTGAGGGAAAGGAAGTAAAGGGGTGGGAAGAGGAGATTACGATGGCCCTCTGGTGAAAATTTGGGGACGGTTGGTGGAGGTTGTATTTCCCGCCGGTAGGGTTCCGACGGGGACTTGGGAGAGAACTAAGGCGGCTAGGGAAGACGAACTGAAGAGGATGATATTATGATATTGTGTATGTATTGTTTTTGGTATATTTAAAAAGTATTAATGAACTGAGACCGTTGGATCACATGAATCAACGACTCAGATTCATTGCACCTTAAACAACACCGTTTGTGTTTTAAAGAAGATTTAATCTTGGCCATTGGATTGATTAAACTGACGGTTCAGATTGACGTGACTTAAAATACGTCGTCTCATTTATTCAGGTCCTTCATTACATGACCGTTAGATCAATTGAACGAACGACCCGGATTCCTTTATACTTAAACGGGGTCGTTTCAATATTGACCTGGGCAAACCGGGTAAACTTTGGGCCTGGACAGGTATTTACCCGTTTTGGGCTAATATATTTAGTACAAATTTTATATTGGCCCAATTTATTTATATTTTTATAGTATTTTTTTTCTATATTTCCTTTTTCCTTTGTATTTTTGTATTTTTTTTTATATTTTTGTATTTATTTTCTAATTTTGTAAAACTAAAACAAAACCTAATTACACTATTTAACTCCTAAATTATTTAATATTGCTATTTAAAGTTAAATGCAACATTTATCAATTAAAATTGCCTAAGAACTATTTTTTGGATTTTCTTTGAATTTCTAAAATGAATTAACACCTTCTTAATACTAAAATATGAAATTAAATCCCTAATGCAAATGCATAGAAAAATGCAATAAAGTTCTTGAAATTGTAAAATCATTTTATTTGGATTTTTAGGAATAATTTGCTTAGGGCAAAAATCACGTGCTCACAGCTGCCCCTCTTTGTCCGGAAACATGAAGAGTTTTCGTGCAAAGACAAGTGAGCGGTAATGAGAGATTTTTGCCCATTCGCATATTCCATGAGAAGCATTTTGAAAAGTTTGACCGCACCCTGCTTCAGAGGTTGCCTATATATCCCGGGATAAATAGGAATCAGGTCAGTGTAGTTCAGGAGTGTCTGGTAGCTGGGACTACCAAGAAGCTGTGATTTCATTACTGTTGCTGCTGTTACTGCTTGCTGACCCCCTTATTACACCATGTAAAAATAAAAAGAAGCTAGCCTAAGCTATGCTTTATTATTTACAAAAATCTTATCTATGCCTGGTATCTTGTGTTCTTGTGTTGCCTTGATCTTGCATCTTGTATTCTTTCAATAGAATTCTAGCTGTTACTTCGACTGTGTTTTGAAATATGTGTCCATTCTTCAGGTGGAATCCTGCTTGCGATTGCTTGAAAAAGTATTTCCTTGTTCTTCAGGCGGACTCCTGCTGACAATTGCTTTAAAAATGTATTCCCTTGTTCTTCAGGTGGGCTCCTGCTTACTGCATTTGAAAAGATATTCCCTTGTTCTTCAGGTGGGCGCCCGCTTGCCGGATTCTAAATATATTCCCTTATTCTTCAGGTGGGCTCCTGCTTACAACAAGTATACAAAACAAAGAAAATTTTTCTGCCCCATTTGATAACTAGGTGCATGATGTTGCTGAATGTTAACTTGAGAGATAAAAGTTATATTATACTTCCCTTGTTCTTCAGGTGAGTGCCTGCATGTTGAATTTGAAATATATTCCTTTGTTCTTCAGGTGGGCGCCTGCTTGTTGAATTTTGAAATGTATTCCATTGTTCTTCAGGTGGGTGCCGGCTTGCTGAATTTTGAAATGTATTCCCTTGTTCTTCAGGTGGGCGCCTGCTTGCTGAGTTTGAAATGTATTCCCTAATTCCCTTGTTCTTCAGGTGGGCGCCTGCTTGCTGAATTTGAAAAGTATTCCCTTGTTCTTCAGGTGGGCGCCTGCTTGTCGAATTTGAAATGTTTTCCCTTGTTCTTCAGGTGGGCACCTGTTTACAACAAACATACAAAACAAAGAAAATTTTCTGCCCCAGTTTGGTAGCTGGGTACAACATGTTATCAAATATTAAAACTAATAGTTAAAATTAAATTGTACTTCCCTTGTTCTCCAGGTGGGTGCCTGACTGCTACAACTTCGAAATGTCTTCCTTTGAACATTGTTGCTTTCCCTTAAAACTTGAGCTGTCCTCTCTTGTTCTCCAGGTGGGTGCCCGATTGCCAAAACTTTCTGTGTTCCCTTGTTATCCACATTGGTCACATTCACTTTAAAGTAATTAGTAAGAATTTGAATCTTTTGTCCCTGTATTCATCAAAGAACAATTTGTTAGTATAAAATGGTGGCTAACTATTGGCATTCTTGTTGTCCATGCTCCCCCTTCTGAACTTGCTCCGACTTGCTTCTTTGATCTTGTTTTGTCTTGCCGTGATTTCCCGGCTAACTTTCAACTTTCTGATCCTGATGACCCGAATGTTTTCCTCGTGTTCTTGTCTTGGTGTTTCTTTTCCCCTTTCTTGTGAACTTTTGCTCCTTTCTCCACTTATCTGATTACCCTTTCTGATGTGATTTACATTGATCCTTCATGTTTCATTGTCCTTGAATAACTCTTGATCTCATTGTGCCATACAAACTGGGAAGTTGGTAGTTAGCTTTGACTACGAATGTCTTATAGATAGATTTCAAGAGAAATGAAATGCAATGACCTCGAAGTTTTGAGGATAGAAAGATTCTAACAGGACTTATCTGAGTGGGAGGGCTGATTCTGTTGATCATGCCATGCATTTGGGATTAATCAGCCTAGTCTATCCAACCAATCAACTGTCAATTTCCATATTTGCCGCTCCATATTTCACAACCCGATCTTCACCAAAACCTAAACCTTGCTTGTTTTGTCACCTTCCAAAAATCTTTCAACCACAGACTTCTTCATTTGCCCACTTTGAAACTCACTTTCGCCTTACGGTGCACGTGAGGGTTTTTACCAATAAGACTCTCTCATTTTATTTTTCTTAGCTCACATCGCCTTACGGTGCCCATAAGGGTTTTCACCAATAAGACTCTCATTTTTTAANTTCTTTGGACCGTAATGTGGCTTTTGGATGGGTTTAGAAAGAAGGGTATAAAGGCTCAAAATATTCCAACGTGGGTTCAAAAATTACAACTTTCGGAATCATATCTTCCATAACTTATGCCCCAGTTTCTTCTCTGGGGATTCTTGGACTTTTCTTTGGTTGTGACGAAACCTCAGTGAGGCTACCTACGTACCCTTTCGGGATCAAGTCAAATGTAGTTCGGACATAAAATCGCTTCATTGTTGCGATGTTTCCTTCCTCCCATTCTTCTCTTTTTCTTTGCATTCTTTTCTTTCTTTTTCTTCTTTTTTTTTCTTTTTCTTTCTTTTCTTCTTTTTCTTTTTCTTTTTCTTCTTTTTTTCTTTTTCTTTCTTTTCTTCTTTTTCTTTTCCTTTTCTTCTTCCCCTTTATTCTTTCCTTTTCTTTTTCTTATTTCATTTTCTCCATTTGATTTCCCCGTTCAATCCTTGATTTCGTTATTGATTCCGAAAGAGGGATATGAAAGAAAATATAATAAGGCTCAAAGGGATAACAATGGATAAAGTGTTTGGATAGCAGAACAAAATGCCTTCATCATTTCAATCTCAAAACAGGTCAAATACAATCAGATATATAAAGATAAAGAAATCATACATAATATCTCTTGACTGCATCAGAATTGATAGCCATTTCTACACATTTCCCTTCCACATTTGTTAGATATAATGCACCATTGGACAACACTCGTGTTACAACAAATGGCCCCTGCCAGTTAGGAGCGAACTTTCCTTTTGCTTCAGCCCAATAAGGTAGGATGCACCTCAATACCAATTGTCCAACTTCAAATTTCCGCGGACGCACTTTCTTGTTATAAGCTCTGGCCATTCTCTGTTGGTACAATCGTCCATGACATACCGTTGCCAATCTCTTTTCATTAATCAAGCTCAATTGTTCCAGATGGGCTTTGACCCACTCATCATCATCAATTTCTGCTTCCGCAATTATTCGAAGGGAGGGTATTTCAACTTCTGCAGGTATTACTGCCTCTGTGCCATACACCAATGAATAGGGAGTTACACCTACCGAAGTGTGAACAGTAGTGCGATATCCCAACAAAGCAAATGGTAATTTTTTATGCCACTGACTTGATCCTTCCACCATTTTCCGTAGAATTTTCTTAATGTTCTTATTGGCTGCATCAACTGCTCCATTCGCCTTAGGACGGTATGGAGTAGAATTGCGGTGTATAACCTTAAACTTCTGACATGTTTCCACCATCAAATGACTGTTAAGATTGGCACCATTATCTATGATGATCACCTTCGGAATTCCGAATCAGCAAATGATATTCGCATGCACAAAATCAACCACTCCTTTCTTGGTTACCGACTTGAATGTCTTTGCCTCAACCCATTTAGTAAAATAATCAATGGCAACCAGAATAAACCTGTGCCTATTAGATGTTACTGGCTCGATAGGCCCAATGACATCCATACCCTAAGCGACGAAGAGCTATAGTGCCGACATTGTATGCAATTCGGATGGTAGAGATTGGATCAGATCTCCATGTACCTGGCATTCATGACATTTGCGCACAAAGCTGATACAGTCCCGTTCCATAGTAAGCCAGTAATATCCTGCTCTGAGGATTTTCTTTGCTAGCACATATCCACTCATGTGTGGTCCACAGACTCCTACATGTACTTCAACCATAATTATGGTAGCCTGCTTTGCATCTATACACCTCAACAAACCAAGATCCGGGGTTCTTTTGTACAAAACCCCTCCGCTAAAGAAAAATCCACTTGCCAATTATCTGATAGCTCTCTTTTGATCCCCTGTGGCCTGTGCCAGATACACCCCCATTCTGAGGTACTCTTTAATATCATGGAACCATGGCTCACCATCAAGTTCCTCTTCTACCATATTGCAATAAGTATGTTGATCTCAGACCTGAATTTGCAATGGGTCCACATAAGCCTTGTCCGGATGATGTAGCATTGATGCCAGAGTGGCCAAAGTATCAGCGACTTCATTATGGATTCTCGGAATGTGCTTGAATTCTATGGACTGAAATCGCTGACATAGTTCATGTAGACACTGCCGGTATGGTATGCATTTTAAATCCCGTGTTTCCTATTCTCCTTGAATTTGATGTACCAAGAGATCCGAGTCACCCATGACCAAAATATCTTGGAGACCCATATCTATAGTCATTCTCAACCCCAAAATACATGCCTCATATTCAGCCATATTGTTGGTGCAAAAGAAACGGAGCTGAGCTGTGACAGGATAATGTTGTCCCATCTTTGAAATGAGTACCGCTCCTATCCCGACGCCTTTATTATTGGCAGCCCCATCAAAGAATAATTTCCACCCAGGTTTGTCATCTTGCCCTAGTTCATCAATGTACATTTCCTCCTCATCAGGAAAATATATTTTTAATGGTTCATATTCATCATCAACTGGATTCTCCGCTAAATGATCAGCCACTGCTTGTGCTTTTATCACAGTGCGGATTACATAAACAATATCAAATTATGTGAGCAGGATTTACCATTTGGCAAGCCTCCCTATGGGCATGGGCTTTTGAAAGATGTACTTTAACGGATCCAGCTAGGAAATGAGATAAGTGGTATAGGCTGACAAATAATGTTTCAACTTCTGTGCCACCCAAGTCAAATCACAACACGTCCTCTCCAACTGAGTGTATTTTACCTCGTAAGATGTGAATTTCTTGCTGTGGTAATAAATTTCCTGCTCCTTCTTTCCCGTAACATCATGCTGCCCCAGTACACGGCCGAAAGAATTATCCAACACCGTCAAATAAAGGATTAGAGGTTTTCCTGGCTCGGACGGAACCAATACAGGCGGATTGGCCAAATATTCCTTGATTTTGTCAAATGCAGCCTTGCACTCATCTGTCCATTTAACTACAATATCTTTCTTTAACAGTTTAAAGATGGGCTCACAAGTTGACGTAAGCTGAGCAATGAAGCTGTTGATATAATTCAACCTGCTGAGCAAACTCATCATATCTTTCTTGCTCTTTGGTGGAGGCAATTCCTGAATGGCTTTGATTTTAGACGGGTCCAATTCAATACCATGTCGACTCACCACAAACCCCAACAACTTTCCTGACGGCACTCCAAAAGCATACTTTGCTGGATTGAGTTTGAGATTGTACCTGCGAAGCCTCCTGGAAAAATTTCCTTAGGTCTTTAACATGATCGCACTGCTTTCTGGACTTGATAATTACATCATCCACATAGACTTCAATCTCCCAATGTATCATATCATGGAACATGGTGGTCATCACCCTCATGTATGTTGCCCCTGCATTTTTCAGTCCGAACGGCATCACCCTGTAACAGTATGTCCCCCAAGGTGTAATGAATGCTGTATTTTCGGCATCTTCCTCATCCATCAAAATCTGGTGGTAACCCGCATAACAATCCACAAAAGAACTAATCTCATGTTTGGCATAATTGTTAATCAGTATGTGGATGTTTGGCAGTGGAAAATTGTCTTTTGGACTCACCTTGTTGAGATCCCGATAATCAATACACACTCTAGTCTTTCCATCTTTCTTTGGCACGGGCACGGCATTGGCTAACCAGGTAGGATATTTGGTAACCCGTATAACCTTCGCCTCAAACTGCTTATTGACTTCTTCTTTTATTTTCACACTGATGTCTGTCTTAAATTTTCTCAGCTTTTGCTTAACAGGCGGGCATTCCGAGTAAGTGGGCAATTTTATGAACCACCAAGTCAGTGCTCAGACCCGGCATATTATCGTATGACGATGCAAAGATATCTTTGTATTCGAACAATAACTTGATCAATTCCTCTCTGAGTGAGGCTTCCAAATGGACACTTATCTTTGTTTTCCGAACATTTTCCTGATCCCCCAGATTAATTGCCTCTGTATCATTCAAGTAAGGTTTGGGCTTTTCCTCATATTGACTATATTCTTTACTAATTTCTTCCATACCCTCCTCATCATCATACTCCACCTCATTATGACATTCAATTTCTTGTATTACAATTTGATTATCAAGACTAGGCCGGGAATTCCTCATGTATGACACATCATTGGAATCAACACAAAATGGACTGTACAAGGAAAAGAAAAGAAAGACAAAATAAAGGCTATCAGGAATGGAGAGAGAAAGAAATTGCATTTTATTGAAATTCGTAAGATAACAAGGTTTGACTCATCCAATTGGACGGAACATAGAAATCTGAATTACAACCTTGAAATAAAACAGATTTAATACTCAAAAGCAAATCAAAAACTAACTACCATAACTCCATCCGAGTTGGAAGAGGAGTAGCTTCCCAGTTATTCAGATTGGCCCGAGATCCCACGAACTGGACATCTATTCTGCTTGGACCCTCATCTGCTTCTACCACATCCACTTCTTCGAACAACTTTTTGAATATTTCAATCAATTCCGTTTTAGGATTTATCTCTGCCAAGCTGGGCATCATTATTGCCAGGCGCCTTTTAGTACCAGACCGGACAAAAGAACGGGAAAGGCAAGGGATATGTTTAGGGAGGGTCCACACTTTCTTATTCAAATTCCGGGCTCTCCTTATATCAGCAGCGGTTGGCTTAAATCCCAGCCCAAAAGTATCAATGTTACCAGGAAGAGACGCTAGTTGTGTAATACCCTGTAATGAAGCTCCCAATCCCTTTCCGGGCAGAAATCCATTTTTCAACATTTCTGTAGCCACCATAATAGATGCGGTTGCCACCTTTGGCATAGTAACATGCTCACCCTCCAGAACTTTAGCGACCGATACTGTATCCACCACTTGGTACACCCACGGGCCCTTACCATCCTCGACTTCTTCAAAGGGAGTGATAGTATTGCAAGAATTATCTTCACCGTGGACCATGATCTCTTAACGGTCCCATTCAAACTTTACCATCTGATGTAGTGAAGATGGCACAGCCTTCGCAGCGTGGATCCATGGTCGACCCAGTAAATGATTATAGGATACAGCAACATCCAGTACTTGGAATTCCATCGTGAACTCCACCGGCCCAATGGTAAGTTCTAGCACAATGTCTCCAACAGTGTTCTTCCCTCCTCCGTCAAATCCACGTACACAAATGTTATTTTTGTGAATTCTTTCATTATCAACCTTAAGCTTCTTTAAAGTAGACAGAGGGAATATGTTGGCACTCGACCCATTATCAATCAGCACACGGGTCACTACCGAATCCTCACATTTCACAGTATGGTACAGGGCTTTGTTGTGTTCAGTTCCTTCTACCGGCAATTCATCATCTGCAAATGTCACCCTGTTCACCTCAAAGATTTTGTTTGCGATCTTCTCAAGATGATTCACTATAATTTTCTCGGGCACATGTGCTTCATTCAAGATCTTCATTAGTGCACGACGATGTTCATCTGAGTGAATTAGCAGAGATAGTAGAGAGATTTGCGCCGGCGTCTTCCTTAATTGTTCCACTATCGAGTAATCCCGCGCCTTCATTTTTCTCAGGAATTCCTCGATTTCCTCCTCAGTGACAACCTTTTTCATAGGGGCCGAATTATCCTTGGTAAGTTTAGCTTTTCTTAATTCTTTGGGGGAAAAGAACCTCCCCGATCTTGTCAAACCATGAGTTTCACAAATTTCATCTCTAACCTCTTTCCCCCGATACATGACAGTCACTTTGTTGTAGTTCCATAGTATAACTTTTGCATCCACAACGGGTAGTTGAGTTACCGGTTTGATGATGATCGGTTCTTCTTGGGCCCCTTTCACAATTAACACGGGCTTTGCACTCGTTCCCGATAATATTACTTTCACTGGATCAGGTTTCGTTACCACCACTGGCTCATCCACCACTTGTTTAACTGCAGTCATTGCTCTCCCACCCATTACTTTCTTATCTACCTTGCTTTCGCTTGCTTTGATCATCATTACCATCTGAGATGGCTTTTTACACTCTCCCCTATGTACCAACTCGATCATATGAGCTTCATGATGAATAGGTAAGGGATTCTGTGTAATATTAGGAATTTCAAGGGCCTGAACTTCAATTCTCCTCGAATCAATAAGCTTTTGAATAGCAGTCTTCAAGTTCCAACATTTTTCCGTGTCGTGCCCCGGAGCTCCTAAACAATATTCGCAGCTGACGGAATGGTCCAGGTTCCTTGGTGGTCGGTTCGGGATTTTTGGTTCAATGGGGTTTAGGACTCCAAGCTGCCTCAGTCTGTGAAATAGACTGATGTAGGATTCTCTTAATGGAGTGAAATCTTTTTCTTCAGGGTTTCTATATGTTTTGGGAGGTGGGTATGTATTCTGGGTATGATAGGTGTTGTGAGGAGTGGGTGCACGCCATGGTGCTTTTGGTTGTGGTTTGAGCATGATGGACTGAAAATTGTGGAACAGGGGGAGGATAATAATGTTGTGGTAGGCCATATGGTGCTGGTGGGCAAGGTTGATGATGTGGGCGAGGTTGATGATTGTAAAGAGAAAGACCCTTGGACCATGTTCTTTCTTCCACAACAACCACCTCTTTTTTCTTCTTCTTTCCCAAGACCCCTCCAGTGCCCGTCTGGATGGCATGAGTTGTAGCCTTTATTGCCGAGTAGCTCATGATCTTGTTAGACTTTAAGCCCTCTTCTACCATACTCCCCATTTTGACAACTTCATTGAATGTCTTTCCAATAGCTGACACCAAATGTCAATAATATGTAGGCTCTAGAGCTTGTAAGAAGTAATCCACCATTTCACCTTCTTTCATGGGTGGATCAACTTGGGTAGCTTGCTCTCTCCATCTGAATCTATATTCTCTGAAGCTCTCCCCTGGCTTCTTCTCAATCTTCGTCAGGGAGAGTCTATCAGGAACAAACTCCAAATTATATTGGAAGTGATTAGCAAAAGCCTGGGCTAAGTCGTCCCAGGTAAACCAACGAGCGTGGTCCTGCCTCGTGTACCACTCCAAGGCTGACCCACTGAGGCTCTGACTGAAATAGGCCATTAGAAACTCGTCTTTTCCACCGCTCCCCGCATTTTGCTACAAAATCCTCTCAAGTGTGCCATAGGGCCACCATGACCTTCATAGAGATCGAACTTCGGAAATTTAAAACCTGCCGACAACTATACTTCTAGAAATAGGCATAAATATTTATAGGCCACACTCACTTGCCCCCCGAGGCCCTGCATATTCCGGAATGACTGTTCCAGACTTTTCACTTTACGAATCATTTCTTCTTGTTCGGGGTTTTTGGGTGGCTTCTCTTCCTCGGATACGTCAATGAGAGGAGTGTAAGGATAAGGCTCATGATGTCTGAAGGTAGGTTCTGGTGGATAGTACTGGTTCTCTTGGGTATGGAACATAGGTTCACTTGTAGACTTATGTAATGTGGCCGGTGGAGGAGCCACATACACAGGAGCAACTGGAGGTGGTGGAGGTAGGACCCGTTTTGGTGGTGGAGGAGGTAGCGGTGTTTGTGAAGTGGTTGAATAATATGGTGGATATGTATGGTAGGCCAAGGAGGAATTTACAGTATGAGGGTTTGTGTTTGAACTGGTGGAGGAACATAGACGGGATCAGCAAGATATGTATGTAAGGGTTGTCCTTTCGCCCAGGCCTGGTACATTTCGGCCATTTGTTGCTTAAGCTTGTACATTTCCTCCTTCATAGCATTCATATCTACCACTTCATCATCCCTAGCCGAGTAAACAATTGTGGCTTCAATCTCTTGGCTAATCATTTTTGACGTATCTTTGGAACGAGTATTGTACTGATGAGTTGCCAGAATGCCAGCTAGCTAAAGCCACCTCTCTGGACTCAAAAACGACGCTTGTTAGTGGTTAGAGAATTATCAATCAATAATCGCACATTGGGAGCATAGATGTATTAAAACAATTTTGCTCGTCCAACATGCGTCATCCCGACTTTCTCAATTATGGCTTTTTCTTTTTATTCTTGCCTTTTCTTTTGTTTTGCAAATTCTTTTGTTGCGGCTTTTCCCTTTTTCTTTTTCATTCTTTTCATTTTTTTTTCACTTTTTATTTATTTTTTCAGTATTCTTTTTACTTGTATTTTTACATGATTATTACCAGTCCTATGAAATTGCCTATCGCAAATGTGTTCATATAAAATTGAAGGCAAAAATATAATTACAACTTTTGGAACAATTTTTCAAATTTCATTAATGACAAACGATTACATCAATACTTAACTAATATTCTATTTTCGAAATCAAAGATACAAATTTAAAATTCAACTACTATATTATTTTTAAGAATACATCAAAGCTTCAAACCCTGGGGCACGCGGGGCATCTCTCGGCATCGCCGCAGGCCTACTTGCAAGACCCCTTTGTAATTGCTCCAAATCATTCATAATTTGTTGGAAAAATATCATCACTGTTGCAGAGGAAGTGGCATACCCCATCTTTTCACCATATTGACATCCTTTAACAACATAGCGTGCAATGCCTCGAATTCTTTCCCTAATTTGACCCTTTTCCTGGAGAAGTCGACTTATCTGTCTGGCCTGAGCTTCAAGTATTTGAGAATCTTGGAGATGAAGATCTTGTAGTAATTTTATTTCCTTTTGCAGTTCAGCAATCA
>MU724470.1:7567-37803 GCA_026770625.1 Nicotiana glauca | reverse complement strand
TTATACATACCAGTACAATTCAAATGTACTGACGTCCCTTTTACCGGGGGCGCTACATTCGTCTTATGATTGTAGGTGGATCTATAGCAGGTACTCCAGTTCATCGAGAGTAGCACTCCTCTCCATCCCATCAGTTGCATTGGTGAGCCCCACTTACTCTTGGGGTCATGTGTGGTTCAAGCCACCTTCTTTTGAGTTTATAGTGTATTGTAAGGTATAGCCGGGGCCTTGTCGCCGGCAAATATTGGTTAAGTTCCTAGTATTCATAAAGGCTCCGTAGACACAATGTGGGTGGTGTACAAAAGTATTTTTGGGTAGTAATGGTACGGTTCAGAATTGTGGTCCACGTTGGTAAATGTTGTATGTATTTTGCAAGTAATTGGTATCAAATGTTGGAATTGATAAAAAGGAGAAATGAACTCAAGTTGTAAGTTTATGCTTAAGTCTCAAATTGTTATTTTAAAAGAATAATGTATATTGAAATCACGGGGTAACGTGTGGGATAGGAAAGAAAATTCCAGGTCCGCTTGACTGGGGTCCTCCGATTGAGCGTCCGTCGTGTCCCTCGGTTTTGGGGCGTGACACAGAAGAAAGGTCGCATGACCCGAGGACGTACTCTTTGATGCATGGATACACTGGCATTTTATCATCGGCCGGCCACGAAGAAGAGGCTTTTTCCTTTTTGGGAATGGATTTAGATGTTTTCTCCATGTCCATATGAGTGAAGAAAAAAGAAGATGATGAAGCTTGTTGTTTTAGGAAAGGATTGGCAAACGAATACCGAATTTGCAGAATTGAGAAACTTTAAGAAAGTAGGAAAGCTTTGAAGTTTAAGAAAGGTTTTTGAAAATAAAGTTTGGAAAGATTATGAAGAGGATATATTTATAATATTGCAATGATGGTTCAAGGGCATCAGTGGCAAACCATCAACTAACCCTAATTAATGATTTTGAGAACTGTGCGGACGCGACGTTTCGGTCGCCTCCATCGCTTACGTCACGGGGATGACATCATAATTGGTCGATGTACGAAATTGAAGATTCAGTTCGTTTATTTTCATTACACTCTAAGAAACGAGGGGACTATCTGTATACGAGTAAAATTGGGCTTACCCGATTTTGTCATTATATCGAGATCAGAGAACTTCATCGATGTTGATACCCAATTTTCTCCTCATATTTTTTAATATATATATATATATATATATATATATATATATATATACACACACTTTCAAAATAATATATTTGCATCATTATTTAGTTTACAGGCCTATACAAGAATTTTCTATAATTCTCCGTAATTTTTAAAGCTCAAAATTGATTGCTTTTAGATTTTGATTATATAAATATCTAATAATTATCCCTCAAATATTTTGTGATGACTTAGGTACCTAAAATAATTATTTTTGCACCTATAATATATGTTTCAAATATTTTATTTTATTATATATAATTACATTAGCCTTTTTAAAGTTATTTGCATAATTTTGCAGTATTAGCCTATACTTATATAGAAATGCTCTTTAGTTATGTCAAAATAGAATTTTACATTTTTATAAAATTAAATTATCCTTTTTAAGCATTTCGGTGTATAAATAATATTTTTACTTATTTATCAAGTATTTTTATAAATTATTTTCGTGTATTTAAATATAGCCTAGCTTTAAACTAAATTTTGAACCAAATAGGCCCAATATCCTTAGCCCAATAGACCCCAAGCCCAAACCAGGAGACCCCCTATCCAACCCGGTCGGTATCCATCTTAGACCCGCCTCGCCTTTTTTTTAAAATCCTGGTCGTTGATCTTAAGAAATCAACAGACCACGATCAACTCCCCACTTTAATTACTCCCCAAACCTAAACCCTAAAGACTCACTCATCTCTTTACAGCCACCTCTACACTCTCTCGAACCTTCCCCCTTCTTCTCCAAACACTAGTATCTGTTGCATGATTCTCTCCGATTCTGACCTAAAAATGGATTCCACCTGCTATCTACTTACCTTATTAGCCCTATCCCGCTATTGGTCGTTCATTTATGATATAACATAGGTATTTGCCTAACTATGGCAAGTACCATTTACAAAATCGAACTGGAATGACTTGAATCTTTGGATTTTAGGCGGTTTTCCGTCTAGATACGCTCAGCAAGGAGCGATTTGCACCTTTAATTTGGATTTTCAAGCAACTAGACCCAACTATAGTTTGTGATTTTCCCTTATTTATTAATGGTTCTTGATTGATACTCTTCATTTTCCGTGTTTGACTATTTTTTCATATTTCAATTTAATCTGCCATGTCTCCTTATTTTTTTTACCTTATTTTTCCCTAAATCTGACTCTATATGATTTTTGGTATGATATTTTCCTTATTCTTTGTTTAATCTTCTGTATTCCTTTATTTTTTTAGTATTATTTGTTATTCCCTGTTGATTTATTGAACTCTTCTATTTATGCCCTAAATCGATTCTAATCGATTCTAATATATTCTTTCCTTTCTCGTGTTTGATTGATGATTTTCTTTGTTTGGGTATTGAATTCCTACTACTATATAAACCTATCCGCATTCCCTTTTAAGACGGACCTGAATCGCTAGATTTTTATTAAAAATTTGAAGCTATTGTTCTGTTATTCCCTCATTCTCTTGCTCTTTATTTTATTTCTTGGCCGGCTAAAAGCCAAAGCCACTGAGATTCTATTATTAAACTTTTCTTGGTGAGAGCATTGCCCAAGGTTCCTTTGAATCTCTTGGACACTTTGCCGCATTAATATTCTGGGTTCTTGTGGAATTTTTGTTCTTCCTTGCTGTCTGTTTAACTGGTAAGACACTTGGCTTTGCAATTTCGTTCTCATCTGCTTGTGATTTGCATATATCCTCACTTCCGAAATGCATAACTTAATGTGTTTGTGGGCTACCTTTTGTGTGCAACTCTATTAACTTTACACACTTTTAAGACTCTTTAGCATTTAACTTTCACCTAATGTTGCTAGTTTTGAGATTGTCTAAGTCTAACTGGGAAAATTTGACCCTCTTCAGCTCGTTTAATTAGTATATTGATGTCGGAAGGCTCAAAAATATGTTTACTATTTCGTACAGCTCTGAATTTCTACAATGACTGTCTTGCATATAATGTGTTTAGCTTGTGTTAAGGCATTTTCTAACTATAATTTGTTTCCCTGATAGTGTGTCTCCAGCATATCCCTATTTTACTTAGTCTTATATCCTTAATAACTGTTTGAAACCTTTAGATTTGTCACGAACCAAACCGATGGGCCGCGACGAGCACTCAGTACCTTACTCAATCGAGTACCAATGTAATGTATCTTTCATATCATTCTATCATAGGTAAATGAACTGAAGTAAAGCATGAGGGAATATAAACTTATACATATGACATACGGGCCTATAAGGCTAACATGATCATTTGTAAACTCAAAACATAGGCCGGCAAGGCCATATAAGTATCTGTATACTTGACATCTGTCTACAAGCCTCAAATAGTACATAAATATCATAAAGGTCGGGAAAAAACCCCGACATACCAATCAATACATGTCCTAATCATACTGACCTAATAAGAAGCTCCGAAGGAAATGGAGCGCATCAACATCTTCTGCTGAGTTGATAGCCTACTTAGAGAACTCTTAACCTGTCTATCGGGACCTGTGAGCATGAAACGCAATGTCCGGGGCAAAATGAACGTCAGTACAAATAATGTACCGAGTATGTAAAGAATAAAAATCAGTAAATAATAGACCTGAGAGAAACATGAAGTAAAAAACTCGACTTGTAAGTCTGAATAACTCTGTGGATCATTAATATGTATAATGCCATGCATATGCATATAAATGTCATGTCGTACATAGGTACATGTGTTCGTAACATCATCAAGTCTCTTAGGGCATCCCATCATATCATCTTGGCCACTGTGGGCAAATCATCAACGTATACCAGCTGATCAGGTGGTGGTGTGTATATAACGTCGTAACCTTTTTCCATATCCCATATATATACATATATACGCGTATATAACGCCATCTGGTCATGGGTCAATGTACATGTATAAATAAATGCAATGCATGAGAAGTTCGTCAATAAAATCTCTCGGAACGTCATAAGATCATTATGCCTCTGATTAATATCATGAAATAAACTTTTTTCAACTTACGTATTTTTTTAGATCCATGAACAGATGATTAATAAGATGATACATGGGGAATCAAGAACATAAGCATCTCTAGTATTTCTATGAATTGAGTCATTTACGGAAATTGTGCATTTGCTCGTTTCGTTTGTGTCGTATAGATCATGTCAAAAAAAAAGGGATAGCCTTAACATATTCGGAGTAGGGAAAATTCGTATGATATTCTTGAAAAATATTGCACTGTACTCCTTTAAAACCGCAAAATTTTACGTTGCTAAGGTTCTAATAATTCTAGTTGGAATTGATAACGTTCTGATATGAAGTGTTGTATTCCAATTATGAAATGTTGCTATTTGGAAAATGAATTCACGTTCTTGTGCTCCTTGGATTAGAATGTGATTGTATTGTAACGTTCTTGGAAGAATCTTTCTAAGAGATTAGAAAGTGACTCGGGTTAGGGAATTATCCTTAACTTTAGGTGGATCTCTTAAATTTAAGCTTGGTGTCACATTTCTTTCAAAGTGTGACACCTTGCATCCTTTAGTGCTTAGTCTTTAAAGGGAAAGGGGTTGCTTGCCACGTTGGGGTGAGGGGTTAAACTTATCCCACTCTTTAATTAATTATTCAATAATTAATCAATTACCCATATTCTTAAGAATTATCTCAAATTACTTAAAATACAACTCCCTTTTAATATACTTTATTTACCCTACTATCATGGCCATGTATTACTTTGTATGGCACTAGTCCATAAATACGGAGTATTATAGCCCGGACCGTATTTTATCACAATCGACAACCTTCAATGAAACTTATTTTCTTTAATTCGTGTACCATTTAACCTTCATAACACTTACTTATCGCTTGTTATAAATAGAATAATACTTATAATCCCAAAATAATCTCATTATCGAATTTACGTCGATTCACGTACGACAAAACTTTAACGTATGAAAATGCAGGATGTAATATTTTATTTTCGAGCTTTCATCAACTTACTTATGGTGTACTTTTACGTATAAAAATATGGGGTGTAACATCATTTCCCCCTTTGGAATATTCGTCCTCGAATGTTGACTGCTGCACTTATCATTCTCGTAACTCATAACTCTTGCGAATACTTTAATACTCTTCTAGCCATTTAGGCAAATGTTTTTTGAATAAATCCAACGGCCAGGGCATTCCCCCATTTTGGCCTCTTTCTCATACCACGGTCTGTGGTCGTAATTTTTCCAATCTCGTAACTCTTGATACCTTCTGTCATGTAGCATGTACGACTTTTTCCTTCTATGTGCGCCTATGCGACTCTTCTCTCCTCTTCCTCCAGCTTTTCGCCAATCTCTAGGCCTCACTTTGCAAACATAGAGAGGGCTTGATGAAATGTCCTTCTAGGCATCTATCAGTATAAAAAAAGCTCTTTGCTCGGTACTTTGTTGAACTCACGAATATTGTTATATCGCATCTCACAGGTCCGTTTAGCCATCCGTATGAATTTACTGCCATAACTCTTACTTTGATTATCGTTACTTTGACTTATCCCAGATATATAAATCTAAGTCCTTTAATGCTTCCTCGTTACTGCTCATCTTAAGAATGACAGCCTAATCTCATCTCATACTTTGTGACTTTTGTCCATCCATTTTTGATTCACCTCAATATTGATCTACAATATACCACAGATAACTTGAAACTTCTTACGCAATACCTTGCCACTAGGACTTACGTTGCATCGAGGAATATTCAAAGTGATTTTACTGATCCACTTAGAGGCGATATTGTACTTCATGAGTAACTGTATTTTATAGTATCCCAATGTGATTCACTTACATAGGTATTTTAATCTCGTACAATTCAAGAAATCCTTTTCAAATCATTACTCAATCGAAGGCCCAAACGTCACCTTTTATCTATCACAATTACACCCTCATTTCATTACCAGAGCAGCATTTCCATCTCTTCTAAATGTTATTAGTCTTGGACTCTTTTGAGTTTATTCAAGCTATACTGAGCTTTCTATAACTTAGAGAAACCATCAGCTCTCTCGTTTTCATGGGCTTAATCCCGAGAACTTATCCATTCTCGTCACCTTTTCACTCGCCCTTTTTATCCTTACTCATATTTTCCTAAAACATTGTCTCCCTACCATACTTTAGCTTGCGACATACACATATCAATTTATACTACTCTCAACCTTCCTTCAACTTGCTTGCACCACAGATTACCTTATGTTATTCTGGAACATCAAGCGGGACATCACATCGTCTCAAACTCTTCTTTCCTTTCTTAACTAGACCTCTCGATACTTATAAACCATAGGCTGGAAGGTATGCCGTTGACGATGCCGCTATCATTTCTGGATACTGAATCCCCATTCTTCTAGCCTTTTATCTGAGATATGGACTATTCACAACCTTCTGTATTTGATTATCTCATACGTTATTCACATTTACCTTACTTGCCTTAAAATTTTGCATCATATCTTCTATCCCTTTCATGACCTCCCCTCCTTATAGGAATAATTCACGTCCATAACTTGAAGCTTTATTATAATACTTGCAACTCTGGTGCATACACAACCCGGTAGGAGCTTCATACTAATTTTTTATGAGGCTAGTATTCTTCTGATGCCCTTATAGAGTATGACTACTGTACTATCTCTCTTGTACCTCTGATATTTAAAAGTGATCCTGTAATGTTCTCAATCATGAGGTATATAATTTTCTGGGTCCAATAATTAGACTTCTTATTTACTTAGTTGGTGTAACTCTTTAGTTTCCTCTTCCCTTTGATAAATCTTTATGTAGGCTTAAGCTATCTTCCGATCTGCGACTCATGGTATTAGTTATTACTTTAGCCTTTCATGGAAGCTATGGAATATCCATGATACCATCATCTAACAATTCAATCTTTTGTCTATAACCTGGACTCAATTATTATTTTTAACTTATACCATAGTCTTCTATGGCTGTATGATTGTCAATCATATATGCTGCATAATACCCCGAAATCTTAGGTGCATTCATAATGTAATTATCTCTGGATCATTGATCGGATAATTCCTCTCAACTTCCTTTAAATGCGAACAATTGTTTTTCCTGGTCGTTTTGCCACTTGTTGCATGCATACCTGGTTTATCTTAGTGCCCACACATATTGGCCACGATAGGTGCCACATTCTTATGGGGATACAATGTTGTAGTGAGACTGTTGTTACAAGCCCATTTTTTTCTCCTTCGAGTTACCATGTTTAGGTTGAAGCTTTTTTCCTTATTTCCTCAGCTAGTCTTTCGTTGTTGTACTTAGGGAAGACCCTCTAACTTTTGTAAAGCTGTGAACTTATTACATGGTATTCCCAATAGAATCTTTGATGTTTGTACTCACCTATAATTATCCTTAGTTACTTACCTCCACACTCATGTGCTCGTACGGTTGCTTCAGAAGCTGAAGTTTTGGTTGTCTTCCTAGTGGGACTCTTTTTTATTTCTGTAATACTCATATGGTACATTTAACTATCCCAACTCCTGTCTGAATATATCTCAAGTATTGTCATAACTGTGAGACTGAATTCACTATAGTGGTTTTACTATGTTTATCTTGCATGATCTGCTAATTTTTTAGTATCCCATTGTCTAGCCATAACTAGGCTCTTCCTGAATCAACTACCAACTACTCGTTGGCCCATTATCATATCAATATTTCACGAGATTTTTCTTGGGTTATTTCCTTTATCTTATCTTACGTCTCGCGCTATCTCTTTATCCATCAATAACATCTCGGGTAGGAACCCTTTATTCCTTTCCTTGACGTCGTGTTTGCATACTATTCCGGAATCGAAGCATATCAGTAGGATTTGAGTAAGTGCAATCTTGTTCCTTTCTCATTTTTATCGCATTCTTCCTTGACCATTCCATAGTTACTGAACCACTTATACAAATTTTGTCACATAACCCCATATCCCCCCCCCCCCCCTTAGGGGAGTGATAAAATTTTGAGCTACGACGATCTACCTATAGATGTTTTACCTCTTAATTTTTGGCATCCTTCCATATCATCGATAACCCTTACTCGCCTTGCAGTAATCCTTTTGTACCAAGGATAATAAAATTCCTTACTCGTAAGGGTGACACTCAGTATAATTGGCACATACAGTCCCTTAAGCTTAACTTTGCTCACATTGCTTGCTTTAGGGAAGCGCCTTCCTGAATGACCATTCTCTAAATTTCTCATGAATCTCTTTCTATTGTTTATTCTATTATCGCCAAACCGAAATGTGAAATTCTCATGATGTCAACCATTACAAAATCATTCAGTCCCTAATTGATATTTATTTTATCTTATTCACCAGCCCATACTGATTTCTATTACTCTGCGGTCTAATTTTTCCTTCTAGTAATCGCATTGAAGTCAAAAACTTATTTCTCGAAATGAGGATATGACTTTGTGTCCTATACTCTTTTGTTGTCTCAAGGTCTGTCACCTCTTGTCTTTTTCTTTCCTTGGCTATAGACTCTATAATACTATCTTCTTCTTTTTTTATCTACTGTTATCATCCATGTATCACATATTTCTCATAATGCTTTATTAACTCTCTTCTTATCCTCTTACTAACATTTCTGTCTATTACTTTAATCTGAAAACTACAACAAGATATTCTTTTTTCTTTTAGCTCCCTTTTGCTCCATCCAGCGCTCTTCGACTTGCCTAACATTATCTCTCAACTAGGGACGGGAGCCATACTAAGATAATATTTATCCCTCCCAGGCTTCCAGTGCCCATCTTTGTAGTACTCATATCTAGTTGTACTATTTTAGAGTGCACCATCTAGGTGTCTCACGAGGAGATTTATTAGCACCTTTGTAATATTCTTACCCCAGCTAGATCCTGATATCCCGTCCTGTCTTAAACCATATCTGCTAGCTCCCATAGGGCATAACCGAGATTGATGTGGCCAATTGTGCATACCTCTGCTATTGTCGAAGGTAACTCAAAATGCTTATATCTCTTTTCCTTAGTTGTAGATAATGATCATCTTCACTAACTGGCACCTCGTTCCCTTCTTTACCTTGTTTCTCTTTCTTGTTCAAACTTGTATCTATCTTTTGAGTCTCTCATTGCTTTTCACCAGATTGAAGGATAGATATACTTGCCTTAAAGCTCATTATCAAGAAGCTTATACATACATGATCTGCCGAAGACCTTACATTTACTCATCATAAGCATGATGCATAAATCGAGTTTCCTCTAACTTAATTCTTCTACAGCTATATCTCTTACCAATCGTCTTTTTGGACGTAGGCATCATCATATTATGAATAAGATAGAGTTTAGGAAATTGAGTTCCTACAACTGAGCTCTACCACACGATCTAGAGTAAGAAAAAGAGTGACAATCCTAAATGTCCTCTAGCCTCCTGCTTATAAGTGCGGTGCACGACACACCCATAATCAAGACTCGACTAGACACGGCTTGTAGACTCCCTAGAACAGATTTTCTCTGATACCACTTTTATCACAAACCAACCGATGGACCGCGACGGGTACCCGATAACTTACTCAATCGAGTACCAACGTAATGTATCTTTTATATCATTCTATCATAGGTAAATGAACTAAAGTAAAGCATAAGGGAATACAAACTTATACATATGACATACGGGCCTATAAGACTGATATGATCATTTGTAAACTCAAAACACAGGCCGGCAAGGCTATACAAGTATCTGTATACATGATATCTATCTACAAGCCTCTAAGATTACATAAATATCATAAAGGTCGGGAAAGAGACCCGTCATACCAATCAATACATGCCCTACTGACCAAATAAGCAACTCCAGAGTAAATAGAGCGTACCAACATCTTCCGCTGAGCTGATAGCCTACTTGAAAGACTCTCAACCTATTTATTGGGACCTGTGGGCATGAAATGCAACGTCCCCAGGCAAAAGTAACGTCGGTACAAATAATGTACTTATTTGTACCGAGTATGTAAGGAATAAAAATCAGTAAATAATAGACATGAGAGAAACATAGAGTAAAAGACTCGACATGTAAGTATGAATAACCCTGTGAATCATTAATATCTATAATGCCATGCATATGCGTATAAATATCATGTCGTGTATAGGTACATGTGTTCATAACATTATCAAGCCTCTGAGGGCATCATATCATCTCGGCTACTGTGGGCAAATCATCAACGTATACCAGTTGATCAGGTGTTGGTGCGTATATAACGTTGTAACCTTTTTCCATATCCCATATATATACATATATACGTGTATATAACGCCATCTGGTCATGGGTCAATGTACATGTATAAATGAATGCAATGCATGAGAAGTACGTCAATAAAATTTCTTAGAACATCATAAGACCATTATGCCTCTGATTAATATCATGAAATTAATTTTTTTTAACTTACGTATTTTATGAGACTCATGAACAGATGATATAATAATATGACACATGGGAAATCAAGAACATAAGTATCTTTAGTATTTCTATGAATAGAGTCATTTACAAAAATTGTGCATTTGCTCGTTTCATTTGTGTCGTATAGATCATGTCAAAAGAAAGAAGGGATAGCCTTAACATATCCGGAGTAGGAGGAAAATCCGTATGATATTCTTGGAAAATATTGCACCATACTCCTTTAGAACCGCAAAATTTTACGTTGCTAAGGTTCTAATAATTCTTGTTGGAATTGCTAACGTTCTGATATGAAGTGTTGTATTCCAAATATGAAGTGTTGCTATTTGGAAAATGAATTCACGTTCCTATGCTCCTTGGATTAGAATGTGATTGTATTGTAACGTTCTTGGCAGAATCTTTCTAAGATATTAGAAAGTGACTTGAGTTAGGGAATTATCCTTAACTTTAGGTGGATCCCTTAAATTTAAGATTGGTGTCACATTTCTTTCAAAGTGTGACACCTTGCATCCTTTAGTGCTTAGTTATTAAAGGGAAAGGGGTTGCTTTCAACGTTGGGGTGACGGGTTAAATCTTATCCCATTCTTTAATAAATTACCCAATAATTAATCAATTATCTACGTAATTAAGAATTATCTCAAATTACTTAAAATACAACTCAATTTTAATATAATTTATTTACCCTACTATCATGGCCCTATAGTACTTTGTATGGCACTAGTCCATAAATACAGGGTATTATAGCCCGAACCGTATTTTATCCCAAATCGACAACCTTCAATGAAACTTATTTTCTTTAATTCGTATACCATTCATCCTTCATGGCACTTACTTATCTCTTTTTATAAATATCATAATACTATAATCCCAAAATAATCTCATTCCCGAACTTACGTCGATTAACTTACGACGAAACTTTAACGTACGAAAATGCGGAAGGTAATATTTCATTTCCGAGCTTTCATCAATTTACTTATGGCGCAGTTTTACGTACGAAAACATGGGGTGTAACAAGAATAGCCATCTTAGTTTGTATTCCCATACCATGTTTGACACTTTTCTGCTTCATGATACAAGTTAACGTGGTTGTCTTGTGATACTAGGATGTGTGCTTAGCATAACCTGGACCTTTTAGGTTTTAAACTTGTTTAGTATTATGCACCTATGTATGATAATCTTTGTTAATCATGTAAACTCATTATATTGCTAAGTGTTGAACCTGCTTCTAAGTCTTGTAACATGTTTTGCTCTGTGTTCTCAACTTTGCTATGTCTACTCTAAGTTATGAGTGTATTTCCTCAACTTTTGTCCCTAAACTATTGTCCGCTCTCTCCTATTTGTTACTTATGATATTCTAAACTTATCATTCTTGGTCGGCTAAAAGCCAAGACCACCAAGGCTCTTACTACTGACCTCCCTAGTGTGAGCACTGCACGAGGTCCGTTTGAGACTTTTGTGAACTCTGACACATTAGGATTAGGGGTCCTTTAGTCACTCCCTCTACTACTGAGACTTGCATTATTCCTGACACTCAACTCTTTCTTCCTATAGTCTACTGAATATGTAAATTGGTTGGTCAATCTATGTCTGATATAGCTTAAGTTCTTCTATGGATTCTGGGTTGTGTTGGTGAATATAGCTCCTCGTTGTTGAAGGCCTAGACAGTGCTTGGTATTTCTTTTGGGCATTTTATGGGTCTACTATCTTTATTTATATCACATTTGTAATTACTTTATCATTGGGTCTGTAATAAATTTGTAAATAACAATAGGGGTGTTAGTAAAAATGGGAAATGGGTAGATCTGATATTTGTGTTCAAGGGTAGAAACATGCCTATAGGATTCAATGATTCACTTGCTATATATGCCATTCAATTTCTATGTGCACTATAGAAATCATGTCATTAATATAAGCACACACTCACACTACTCGTCTATTCGCAAAACATGAGTTTAAATGCTTTAATTATTCCTACTGCTACGTGTTACTAGAAAACTCTTCTATAGCACACAAATACTACTGAACTTTCTTCCAAATCGCATAACTGTAATATATGCACTAGAAACCATGCCAATAGGGTTTTAATTGTCCTATTTGTTATTGTATCGTAATGCTCACTTAGAAAACATGTTTTATAGGGGGCTAAGCATAATAAAATTGGCTCCAAGCACCGATCGCTAGAAATCCTGCGGGTATAACTACTCGCTCTAAATTGTTAATTTTGATTTTCTCAAACGTTGTTTGCTGCTTATTCATGCCACTATCAGAAAACATGAGTAATTTTGGGCTTTTGTAATAGATTTAATTGCTCCCTCTACTGTGTAAATCACTTAGACACAATGTTCCTATTGTTTAATAACCAGAAACATGTAACTTCAATAATCAGCATGTAACAACTGTGTAATCTCGTCTATAAGATGGCACCTTGCATCTGAAACTGCCTGCACGAGGTCACATAGAAATCATGTCTATAGGGCTTAATGGCTTTAATTTGGCCCAATTCTGAAAATGTCTAACGCTTAATGCGAAAATTTATTTGTGTGCATTTGTTGTGTAAGTGTGGAGGCTAACTTGAGCCCTTAATTGCTTTTACATGAATTCCAACTTGTTTTGTATGTCTCCTAGTTTTATCATCTTTGAGCAACCTAAGTTAAATCTAGAACTATCCAAAATAGATGTCCAAACGCCTCTTGGGTCATAGGCACGGGACGGGTAGTGCACGCATAAGTCATGGTTTAGAATTAACTAGTGCGCTTTAGGTAACAACTTAAAGACAGTAATCGGGTAGAAGGAGATGATAGTCTGTGCCCGCTGAATAATACGAGTAACACCCCATCTTGAGGGAGTTATGAAGTACTATTTATGTTGCACGCGGTGATCCTTTAGGCTAAAAAATTTAGGACCCCTATCTTGTCTTTAAATCAATTATTTGTGTTTAATAAAACTTCCGAAACTTCTTGCTTTCTTTGTCTTTGTTTGTCTGACTAATTCATATAATTCGAGTTCGGCCGGGATCCACAGTTGTGGACCTCGAAGAGTGCCTAACACCTTCTCTTCGAGGTAATTTGAGTCCTTACCCGATCTTTGGTGACGCAAACTGGTTAAACCTGAGTTATTTGCTAGGTGCCCTAACGCACCTCAAACCCATTAGGTGCGACTCTCTCTTTTAACAACTTCTTTAAAAGAGTTGTCACGTGTCGAAACTTGATTTTGCGAGAAAAAAGGGCGCGACAATCGGTCATCCTCGTAATGGATCAAACCTGATCACGGAGACAAGGTGCCGAATTCGGGGATTGAGGCTCCCGTCGAGATCGATGTCCCCGATGATCGAGATCGGATATGACCAACTTCGAGCGGAACATAATAATGGGAAGCCAAAATATCCGCAATCGGTCGGAATCACGGTAGGAATCTCGAAACGGATCAAATCAAGGCGATTATTTATATCAATCATGGGATTTACTTCCATAATTAGAATTGTACCTCAATTAGGATTCTTCTAGTATATAAAGAGGGATCCCCATCATTTGTAGACACTTTTATATTCATACAGATCAAGGCAA
Source organism: Nicotiana glauca (assembly GCA_026770625.1). NCBI lineage: Eukaryota > Viridiplantae > Streptophyta > Magnoliopsida > Solanales > Solanaceae > Nicotiana > Nicotiana glauca. The sequence continues at coordinate 23,667 of MU724470.1, read as the reverse complement.
TATAATATTTCTTTCTATGCTCATCAACTCACTGCACTTTAACTATTGTTCTTCTATTGTTGTTTTTTAACTGTTCTTGCTTTACTACTCTCAAGGGTTCATCAACTCGACGATACGGTCCAAACATCGGTTTGTTTTATATTCTTATCAATTTCATCACTTATCTCTAAATTAATCAATTGGTGTCAAGTGAAGTCACGTATCCTTAAAACCACATTACATAATTGTTACTCAATTTTTGGGGTAAACAAACCTGAATAGTGATGTTCGAAGGAACTTTACAGTCCATGGATTTTGGCCGGCTAACAAGAACGGCCGCGGGCCTGTTAACTGCAAATTGCCTGGACCATACAAAGGACAGTACAATACAATTACGGTAAATTACAATGTTATTTATGTTAGAATTTTGTCTTGAATTTCTAATCTACTAGGAATATCTTTCTTGAAGAAAGTAAAAAAGTCCCAAAAGGAATAAATTTCCGTCATATGCCTTATCCTTTTCTTGGAGAAGTTTTACACTTCTATATATTGAACATTTTTGTTTCTCACAACAACAACAATAACATTCAAAATGTAGTCAATAAAAATTCTTGTTTGAGAGATTTTTCTCTCAATAGTTTTTATATTTTTATACTAGTTTTTATATGTAGGTCAATTGACCAAACCCCCCTTATAGTATCCGATTTTAGTATAATTCTTTGTCGTCTGATTTATCGTCTACCAAGCTTTGTATTGTTAGCTTCCGCATGCACCATGTTATTTAGATTCCAATAATTTACTCAAGCATTTTTACATGTTTATTTTCTGTCAATTCTTTCCTCTTCCATTCTGTCGAACAATGAAATATTTTTTCTAACCTTTACAGGATGAAGGTGAAAAAGATAAGCTGTATGAACGCTGATCAGATTTACTTACCTCCGATGTTGCCTGTAAGCAAGGCCAGAGGTTGTGGAAAGACCAATATAATAATCACGGAAGCTGTTGTGCTTCGAGCTACAATCAAGAACAATATTTTAATCTAACCATAAAATTGAAAGTCAGGTTCGATCTTTTGAAAATACTAGCAAAAAATAGTATAATTAAACCTGGATCAACGACAACGAATGACGCTAAACAAATCGGAAATGCCATCGACACGGTCACTAAAGTATTTCCTAGCCTCAAGTGCTTTGATATACAAGAACGTTGTATCTATGGGAGATAGGCATATGTCTCAACCCACAGGCAACTAATGTGATTCCATGTCGTGAATCTTGGACACGTGACCCAACTAAGAGGATTACGCTTCCACCATGAACAATTTCCCATTTCTTTCTTTATAAGAAACGCAAAACAGCGAACAGAGAGTTATTCAGGGACATTAAAATGATGGTTCTAATCGAAAATTGAAGCTCTAGTTTATTTATCCTTATTTTTATTATAGAATAATCTTTTACGACTTGTCTTCGATAAATTATCACTGGGAAGAATAAGAGCTTCTACTCAAATGTCATTTTTGAGTCTATCCCCATGGACAATTCAATGTGTGCACCATACCATCACATTTAGGAAAGTGAAATTGGCACAAATGTAGAATCTTTTACGCCCATCTGCATTCACTTGGTCAACCAATATAATTTGACCTTGTAACCGCTAGCTATGCTTTAAAACAGATGGTACAAAATTCTCCTCCTTGGTTCAGTTCGTCTATCTTTCGAGTCTCTCCAACTTTTCCCACACTGCTCCAATGTCTTCCTAAACCTCCTCTCTACTTTCTTTCCTTTACACCACAGGCACTTCCTCTACATAGGCTTAGAGAGAGATAACAATACAAGGTGAGTACTCTCTTCAAGTGTTTCTGATCTGGTAAATAGTAGAAGAAAGTTTTGAAGACCGCCTTCGGAGCGTCCCTATTTCATGCGTTACGTCAAGAACAATTGCATCATTAACTATCAAGTCTTCATCAACCTGCCACTCTCTAAGACCCAAATAATGGAGAAAAGTTTCCGATTAACAGATTTTCACAGGTCATACTGTCTGAACTTCATTTCAGTTAATATAAGCAGCTAGATAAGGTATCATATTGCACCTCCCTAAAAACCACAGTATGCACTTAAGTCTGAATAGAATTTAACAGCATTTGAATTATCACTCAAATAGAGATTATTTGCGCAAACATGAAAATTTGATGACGAATCAAAATATATATAGCTTATACCTCAAGGTTGCTACTCTACCAAATTTTTGTGCTATTGAGTAAAAGTTCAAAGCAGCCAACACAGCCAAAAAAAGAGGGAAAAAGGAGTGCATGGTAAACAATTTTTACAGGAAAAAATTAACTCAATGATGAAAAGTGGAGGTTTTTTTCTTCTCTCGTCTTTTCTTTTTGTGGGGCGCAGGAGGCAGCAAAGACACAAAAGAACATTTACCACGTTAATCTGTCAAAATATACATGAGTAAATGACATAATAATTCCAAATGCTCAGGGAGAGCAAATCTGTCTCCAAGCTCCACCCCTTTACAAGCAATATTTGGCAAAATACTATCTCATAATAAAACAAGGAAAACCTGAACGAAGATAATAAGAATAGATGCAACAGTCCCGCCCAGTAGGAAATACTGAAGAATGGTTCTCCTCCTCCTAGAACTTAGGAACCTTAAGTAGTGTAAAATCACCTCTGAGATCGCCTCGCCATCAAGGAAATACACCTGGAGAAGCAGAGGTAGTAATGAAAACACGAATTGTACTTAAGTTGCAGTGACTTATTCACCACTGTTCTAGGATTAAGAAATTATGTATTACGCCACAATATTCTCAAAGAAGAAATATTCAAAAGAAAATGGTCATTATCTGCAATCGATTACTAAATATAGTAAATGAGTGCACAAGCCGGCTTATTCAGGAAGTTGGAAACTAATCAAGTTAGTTTGCAAAGGTGCTGATGTTGCCAGCCACAACAAGTTTTCAAAAATAAAAAATCACCAATCGAACAGGAATAGCATTTGCTTCCTATATGTGGGAAAATTTTCATTCTGTGGAGTCTATAAAGTTCAGGAAGAAGCCGTTTGGAACAGGAATAGCATTTGCTTCCTGTATGTTCAGGGTAACCCTTTTCAGCACGAGTAGGTAACATCTACACCAAGTATGTCATACTCTCAATTCCATAAAGTAAACCTATTACATGATACTTCAGTAATCTTCCTTCATCCAGATAATCCTAAACTGTATGATGCCTGACGAAACCTAATTTGCAGTGATTTCTTTTTTCTTTTCATCTTTCCATAAAATCATCACTGTTTTTCCAGCATTAAACATGCCTTGACTTTCATGTTTTCCAAGCTCTTTTCATGCTTAACCTTGCTAAGAAATTATCCATTATAAGACCCATTTCATCCACAATGATTTCTATCCTTTTGGGCCCAAATCAGCACAATTCCATAACCATCAAGCTGTTGCAACCTCCCAACAAAACTGGTATTTCCTAACATCACATTGTTCAATTGAAGCTTAACGCAGAAAATACACAACAAGATATGACCACACGAGGGCTAAAAGACATGGAAATCAGAGAAAGTTATCCTTTCTATATGAGTACATACCGGCAGGCTGTTGAGAAGTGCAAGGGTCAAAGAGACGTTAAAGGTGAACATCAAAAACTTTTCCAGTACGTATGGAAGATGTGCACCAAATTCAGCGGACCAACGAGGTTGATATGAAGTCAAAAGAACTGAATGCTTCATTGAATTTACATCGCCCACAAAAACAAAAGTCTTAACACAGGGGTTCTTCCTTGAGTTATCATCGTCAACAACACGCGTTGTTCCAAGTTGTGAGCATTGCAGAGGAGGACTTGAATATGCTATCTCCATCCATGCTACACCGGTCTCCAAAAGTGGAACAAAGCATGCTTTGTCCTGCAATAAAACATCAATTTTTCACCACATGTTCAAATGCATTTTGAGTGTGGTTGTGTTTGTTCTAATCATATAGCGCATTACAAACTACATGAGCAATTTTTCTTGGCAGTACACGACAAACATAAACAGCTGGAAAAATGATATAAAGATGTAACTTCTTGTAAAAATAGGACACGCTAAAAATTCACCTTGGAACACAAGCAGCTGCTCCTGTTGTTACGAATTCTACCCCAACCATCACCACATTTCTCAAGGTTTAATATATCCGTCGCATATAAGCAGTGGAGTTCACCTCCATCCCTTTGATGGTTAACCTCAAGATTATCATCATCAGGCATGGCCTGATCCAAGCATGGAATCGTAATAAATGGACTTAGTTCATCTGGGCAAGAAGTTTCATTGCCTTTCAACGAAATATGCTTGCTCTCTTCAATCAAAGAATAGGGAACACAGTAGCCTTTACCAACACTTGTTTTCACAGAGTTTCCGGGAAGGCTGTGATTCTGAGAGTTTTGATAGTGCTCAGTTAGTATAGCAATCATTTGCGACCACTCCTGGAGATTATTGATGCGGACGCCATCCAATGATATTATGACATCACCAGGAGATAAATAGCCAGACAATGGCGATGTTGGAGACACATCCAGCACCTGCTCAAGATATTGTGATTGGAACACATTAGCTACAACAATGCCTAATTAGGTTCCCCCAAATTAGCACGTTACAGTACAGGAAATTAATCCTTAATTACCACGGGGCCTTCATCATGAATGTAAAATGGAGACAAAACCAAGGGTTGAACGAACAACGCCCAAGCACAAACAGCACAGAGCTGAAAGAAAAGTCGCCCAATCAGTACAAAGTACATAATATGACAAATAAATGTAGATGGACTAGCATTCCTTAAAAAACCAAGCTGCTATAAGCACCCACAGCTGCATTATGCCAAACGCCAGCACAGTATATACGAAGAGCAGAAACTTTGGATAATGCCAGCAATAACTCGTGATTGAATGCCACAAAAGCGCCTGGAAATAATGCAGCCAGAAATACAGCGATGTACTCCATCTGTATGCCCTCACTGCTTTTCCAGAATGTAGTGCCTACAAAAGCAGTTGTGAGATTCATGTACTGCTACTGCTAGGTCTCAAAACATGTCAACTGATCAGGTATATGACACAATAGTTAGCCAATTGTTAAATCAAAGATCATGAACGTTAACTGATGCAATTAACATGCTTAACAACATATCTATTATTTGTTGTGCAGCCATGAGGCTTATATACAAAGATTTCATAGAAGCTATTAACATGCATAGAAAAAAGTACAAGAAATGTTAACTGCATCTTATCCTCGAAACTCTGTGCCTCTACACTTTGATACCTCGTTTCCTCCAGCTCGATCAATTCATTGGTGAAACTCTACTAGAAAAAGATTCATACCCCACGATTCCCATCAGCCCGAACACACATGTAGAGAACTTTCCGCCATTCAGAACCTTTTGGGTAAAAGGAAGAGAATTCAGGATACTCAAACAAAAGCACCGAAGTACATTATGGGTGAACTGAGATTCATATTCTTGCCCTTTGAGTATCCATTGTTTGGGCTTTGGCTTTGGGTTTTCTTGTTCCAGAGGTGTGATTAATAGGAGCATCAGGGGAAGAAACATCTGTCAGTCTGTTCATGTATCGAACTCTCTTCCTTAACATACCCTGATTATATTGCTAAATAACAGTTCAAAAATCCTCAATCATCTCTAAGTAAGCCTTCAATGAAGCCAAAGCTTAGATGCACTGCCATTATTAATCTGCTGGACTGAAACCACAGATACTCATCTAGAGAGAAAATTATTCATCATTCTTCGTATATGCATTGTCCCACATGTATTATTTTCTCCCCGTAAAAATTAGGAAAACTAATGAAAGAGTACAAGTACAAAGAAGGAACATAATCTTTCAAGAAGATTTCCATGAATACATGTATTAAGTATAGCTACATTCACATTGTGCTCCAAACATTTCAAAACAGTATTAGTCTTAACCTTGCAGCAGCTAGAGCGTGGCCAAGTTCATGCACTGAAACTGATATGATGGAAGATATGCACAGATATCCAATGTCAGCCAGTGAGATGGTCAAGCCTGATATCTGCGCCCAAAAACAAATGAAGCAGATGCAACTGTTTAGAGAACTCTTGATTTGAATGCAAATGCAAATAGCAGTTTCTAGCCCAGATCATGTCTATGTAGGTCATAGCCATGCTCACCCCTTACCTTAAGCCCAAAAGATAGCATAAGTCGAGACCATTTCACCCCTTACCTTATTAAGCCAAATAGACAACCAACATAGGTACACGTTAGAAGCAACTTAAACATGCCTAACATCTTGCCTAAGAAAATAAACTATGCTCAAGAAAGAGAGCAAAAGAACAAAGGTAACTTCATCAATATTCTCTATTCATTTTTGCTTTTCAGAGGGTTGTAAGTTTAATCGTATTGAGAACAAGAGAAGATCTGGTATATGGGTTGGGAAAAAAACAATTTTTGATTGGTATGTAATTGACGTTCATTTATTTGCAACCTTGAGTTCTGTTTTTCAGTTCTATGAATGCCTAGAAATGACCGGAAAAATCATTTACTTTTCATATTTTTTTTTCTCGTTCCCAGCCATGATGGTAATGAAGTATTGGTTTGAAGCACAGTAATCCAAAGACTTAAAACCAAGTGAGTTGTAATGTGAGAATACATACCATAGAAGAAAACCCAAACAGATATCCACTCATAACATAGCTCATCTGGGTGTCGCCATAACAGAGACACAGTATCTGGCCGATTTCATACAAAAGAATCTGGCAAGGATGAAGAAATGCTAACTCAATGGGCAGAAGTTAAATAAAATGGGAAAATCCTTTTTCCTTTGCTATTTTCAAACATTAATTAATTAGGAAATATAGAAGAAATAAAACAATACTGAATCTAGCAGGTGACTGACCATAGTAACTGCAGCCAACACGGCAAGACTAAATCCAACACCCATTGAGAACCAAGCTTTCAAGCACCTGCAAGAAAAGTAGTCACTTAGCAAGGCATAAAAGTTAAAACTAAGCCCAAACAGCTCCCTACATAAGATAAAAAAGGTAAAAGGTAAAGAATAAACATATATATATATACACACACACACACATAAATATATAATATTAATATAACTTAACATATATACATATTTAAGCACAAACTATAGCATATAGTCAAATACAATGAGGTTTATTGTCAACACATTAAAACTTCCACAATCGCAAGGGATGGCCTAGCAGTTGAAGAGTGGAAAAACAACATTGCAAACAAAGGTTTGAATCCCAATGGATGCCGCACAAGGTGAACTCTTCCCATTTATTTAATTCTTGGTAGGTTAAGTTACCCGGTATTCATGTTGGTGAGAAATAGCAGGAAACCGGTGGACTAGTCGTGCAAACCAACCCAGCCACTATTAATATACAAAAAATAAAGAAATCAAATAAGTTAGAATCTTACTTATCCAAAAACAGTTAGGTTAGAAATTATAAACCAACCTCATTGGGCTTGCAAGACAGGCTTGATCTCATAGAACTAGGCTCTGCCTAACCTTCTCATATTATGTAATTCTTGTGTGCATATTGTGAGAAAACAAGGGAGGCGAGAGTTATTGATTACTTGATAATTTGATGAAAAGATCCCAGCTCTCTCTTGTTTCTTTAGCTCTAGCTCTATCTTGTTTACTTAGCTTCTTTTAAAGAGCTGAGACTCGACATCTTAAATAGCTCTTAGTTTTTAAAGAATGCTTCTAGTCAATCAACATTTGTATGTCATTTAATAAATATCACCTCTCAATCTCTCTCAGTTTTCTCAACTCCTAGCTTAAAAAATCAAGTATGTTAGATATCTAACTGTCCAGAAAAAGTTTAAGCTTAGAAATCTTAAGCTAACCTTAGAGGTTTCACAAGCCAGCTTGATCTCATAAAACTAGCTTCGCCAAAGCTAAAACTTCTTATAACATATGAGTATATTCTGCAACAATACGTTGATAGCATATGTTGATGGATATTGTGAGAAAGAATACACAATTTCTCACGGGAAAATTATATTGTTGATGTACCTTAACTGTAATACAAGAACCCCTATTTATAACAATATACAATATCTACGGTACTCCTATTCCATGTAGGACTACGCTTATTTACATAACATCTAATTATCTAGCACTCACCCAGAAGCCGATGCATACAAATCATATGTATCGAGCTTGTTACATATGTAACTACTACGAGGACCAGCGAAGGACCTGGTGAAAGTATTTGTAAGCTAATCATTCAGCTTCACAAACTTTATAGCAATATCTCCTAAGAGTATCTTTTCTCTGTCGGGGTGACAGTCAATCTCAATGTGTTTAGTTCTCTCATGGAACACCGGATTTGATGCAATATGAAGGATAGCTTGATTATCGCATACAAGTTCATATAGCTAATTTCACCAAATTTTAACTCCTTGAGCAATTGTTTGGTCCAAACTAGCTCACATATTGCCAAGCAATTGCTCGATATTCTGCTTATGCACTAGACCGAGCAACCACATTTTGGATTTTTGTAGGGACCTCCATTGAAGTTCAAAACACATGGTCAGTGAGCTTTTGATGCCATTTACAGTAGCATCAGGAGTTTGACCCCATGATTTCTGCGGTCGACTGAGGTAGAAGTCATCAATAGCGACGTCGGAGATGATCAAGACATAGTTAATGGCAATCTTTCATTCACACTTGGATGTCAAAGATTGAGGTGGCCTAGAGATCTCAGACATTTAAGTGTATTTGTTTTTAAAGTCTGAATCTTAATTATTAGTGTGTTTGAATGGGTCTGAATAGGTCTGTATGATTAAGATCTATAACAAAAACTTAATTTCATTAAGATGCTATCATCCACATTCATTATTACTGCCGCCACCACCTACCATTATCAACTACCATAATCAACTACAACCATCCACAATTCCCACCAACATCATTCTCAATCACAACCATACACTAATCCACCTCAATTACCACAACTAGCCACCTCATCACCATCAACAAACATAGCTGCATTGCCCATCATTATAAACTACTACCACCCACCAACACCTTCCTCAGTCACAACTACTACCACCACCCACCATTAATAACTATAACCACCTACCACCACCATCCTCAATCACAATCGGCAATCTTTAAAAGCAAGTTGAGGTTAAGGTATGAGACGATCAATGTTTTTAGTTTCCTATGCTTCACAAATTGGATTAGATACAGAAGCTAAAACTAAGTGTCTGCGACCAACTTAGCTTTATTGGGGGAGATCTTCATGTAGATAAAGATAGTGACGATTTTCGCTAAATGACACAGGGAATATGGTTATGGAAGTTGGAATGATGAAGGAAAGGTTGTCCTATATTTTTATCTAGCTTATGATTTAGCCGGTAGCTAACACATATTTAAAAAAGAGTTTTCACCCAATAATATTTAGTTGTAGCTTATGATTTAAATATAGTCATTGTCCAGTGTTTCCGTCACACATAATAAGAGTACATGATATGTGGGAGATCATCATAGAACACTTGGCCTATTCAAGATCTAAATATGAAAGAGTACTTCCGGAACTGTATTTAGTCGTTTCACGCCAACATGTGGGTGCATATATTTCTCGGCTTTATATCTGTGAATCAGTTTCTTTCTCCTCTCTTCTAGGCTGCGGGAAGATGACGCCGAAAGGGGAAGAGTGGCCTTCTGGAGACGAGACAAGGTAGAAAAGAAAGAGCAAAATAGTTCGTAAAAATGTCAATAATGAAAATCGTACTGCTATATTATCTCTAATAACTTGCTATCTCACTGTATTTGTTTGTTTTTTGATTGGAACCTCAGTTGTGTGCTGAACTAGTTCTTTTTTTACTTTATTTTTTACAGTCGTACTTCCTATTTTTTCTTTGTTTTCTCTTTAATATCTAGGGAACCTCTTGATAATGAAAAGAAATAGGAGGCCACATTGCGAGAGATTGAGAATGTTCAACAGGGTCTTCTTGTTTTTTCCGTTTAGCTTTTCTTCAACTTTTAAATTATAAAAAGAGTTTTTTCAGGAATATATTTCAGTCTGTCAGCCCGGCAGTGCGAAATAAGAAAGATAATCTTTGTTTGTGCTGAATATTTGCCTTTCTTTGTTATCTAGAAAAACTTCTAAGAAGAATAACAATAACAAGAAGACAAATAAGGAGGATTGTGTCAAAAAAAGGTACATTAACATTAAATCTACGAAGTACAAAATTAGAAATATGTAGGAAGAGTTTAATTACTTCTTTAATGAAGATATCATTTCACATTGAAGTCACCAAATATTGTATTTTGTTGCTCCTCTGCAAAATTAGGGGCAGAGTCAAGGCAGATCTGCAAACTAAGTGCACCATCTCGTGTATGAAACATTTTATGTATGCTATAAAGGAAAATGATGCACAGTTAAATGCTCTAAAAGGCACAATGTTTGTGCATTATCTCGACATACCAGGGCATTCTATTAGTCTAAGTTTAATTGAGCAGCTGGCTAAGAGGTTTGACACCCATTCTCAATCATTTGATATTGGAGGTTCTAGAATGTCATTTTGTAGGAAGGAGGTGCAGGATTGCCTTTGCTTCCAATGTGTGGGCAAAAATGTTGACATTCATGGCTTGAGTGGTAAAAATATCGAACAGTCAACTTTAGTACTCAAAAAATATTTTCTTGATCTTGATTTAAGAAAACTCTCAAGAACGGCTGCCCTCGATAAAATTAGAACTTTTCCCATGGATGTTGATAGTTGGAAGGATGATTTTTTGAAACTACGTATATGCTACATGTTCTCTGTTTTTTTCTTTCCACAAACCAAAATGGAGTTGCCATTTGGCCCCTGCTGTACTTTGGTAGTTCAATGGATGAATTTGAGAAACATAATTGGGGAAAGTCTATCTATAATTTCTTAATTCTCTATGTTGGGAGATTTAAAGAAGGGAAGATCACTTATTTGCAAGAATGCCTGTTACTGTTGGAGATCAGAACCAAATTAATCTCAAATGAATGTTCGGCCCATAATTTGGATAAGATATGCAACTCATTTTATCTATTTATTTTGAGTATTTTGACAGGCATTAGCTGACAGAAGGCTGAAATTGAGTATCACTCTAAATGTTGTAATCTCTAAAGCTGCCATTGTAACCTATGATAAAGGTGACACCAGGAGCTTGGACAAAATACAACAGGCTTTGGTTTTGTCAATTTCGGTACTACACAAACTCACAATGATTTTCCTCTAGTTGTATCTGAATTTATTAGTTCACAAAATTATCATCGTCACTTATTGGATTATTATTGTTATCTAAACAGCTAAGAACGTGTGACGTCTGCACTCTCTCGAATAATGTTGTGGGAGAATCACCGAAACGGCAAAATGTCGAGAACACATCCTAACAGCAGGAAAGCACATCCAACGATGAGATGACAGACGATTGGCCAAAACGTTTGACGCTTCTTCTCCTCGGTGAGGTATTATTTGCTTATCAAATCTTTAGTCTGAAATCCAATCTATTAGATATTTTCTTTCCATTGAAGGATGGATTACAGACTAAAGATTTGATAAGCAAATAATACCTCACCGAGGAGAAGAAGCGTCAAACGTGTTGGCCAATCGTCTGTCATCTCGTTGTTGGATGTGCTTTCCTGTTGTTCGGATGTGTTCCCGATATTCTGCTATTTCGGTGATTCTCCCACAACATTATCTGAGAGAGTGCAAGCGTCACACATTCTTAGTGTGGAGAAATTAGCTGACCGAAGGCTGAAATTGAGTATCAGTCTAAATGTTGTAGTCTCTAACGCTGCCATTGTAACCTATGATAAAGGTGACACCAGGAGCTCGGACAAAATACGACAGGCTTTGGTTTTGTCAAATTTGGTACTACACAAACTCACAATGATTTTCCTCTAATTGTATCTGAAATTTATTACGACAACAACAAAAAACCCAGTTTGATCTCAACAGGTGGGGTCTGGGGAGGGTAGTCTGTACGCAGACCTTACCCCTACCTAATGCAGGTAGAGAAGTTGTTTCCAATAGACCCTCGGCTCAAGAAACAGCTAAGAACGTGTGACGTCAGCACTCTCTCGAATAATGTTGTGGGAGAATCACCGAAACAGCAAAATGTCGAGAACACATCCGAACAGCAGGAAAGCACATCCAACGATGAGATGATAGACGATTGGCCAAAACGTTTGACGCTTCTTCTCCTCGGTGAGGTATTATTTGCTTAATCTTTAGTCTGAAATCCAATCTATCAGATATTTTCTTTCCATTGAAAGATGGATTACTGACTAAAGATTTGATAAGCAAATAATACCTCGCCGAGGAGAAGAAGCGTCAAACGTGTTGGCCAATCGTCTGTCATCTCATTGTTGGATGTGCTTTCCTGTTGTTCGGATGTGTTTCCGACAATCTGCTATTTCGGTGATTCTCCCACAACATTATCTGAGAGAGTGCACGCGTCACACATTCTTAGCATGGAGAAATTAGTGTTATTCTGTTGTTCATTTAAGTTATGCGAAAACACATCCCTGTTCACATTTTGTATGTCCCACACGAGTTACTGGAGAAGAGATCTCGATTTGTTTGTTTTGTTTTATTTTCTTTAACTATAGAACCATTAAAATTGAGGATCTTTCCGTTAGTTTCAGGGTTTACTCTAGACCCGAACCAAATGTGTCCACCTTTTTCAAACATAAGGGACTATTTGTGTTCAGTAGCATATACAAAGGACAAAAATATGTCAAGCCCTATACATAAGGGAACATTTGGGTCTTTTCCTCACTAATCGGCTCTACGTACAAGTTTTAAATGTCGGGGGTAAAATCTAATGTCAGTTGTGTGGCAGCTGCTGCTAAAGCTTTGGTGACTAAGTAATGGGCAATTTTCAAAACCTGCCAGAGACACCATCTAACTAAACTATCAAGCAAATTACAAAAATTGTTGAGAATAAGCTATATAAACTCCAAGCATAATGCGCCTCCAAGCAACAATAAAACATCAACTTAACTTCTTTTGCAATAGTACTTACTCCTTCAATTTATTTAACATAACACATGCAGCAGAAAAATTCAAGCAACGATTTAGGACATTTTATCAAATGTTACTAGGTTAGGCAAACTTCAATAATGAATTTTCAATCACTGGAAAATAAAATCAGAAAAGCAATTGGTACTGAAAACCACCTTCCTCTACATACAGAGGCAAAATATGCACCAGCTGCTAATTCATACACATCAGGTATCAAAAAACTTGGAAAGCATGAACTATTTATCTATAAAAAATGTTAAAGAAGAAGACCTTGAGTATCTTCGTCCGAAATGAGACAGTGGTTCATTCAATATTGATGACTTGTAGTCACAATACCTGCAAATTTCAATATTCGATGGCCAATTCAAACAAACTTTTCAAACACCGCTAACAATAGGGGGGAAAAGAAATAAGATGTTATTCGTACCAACAAGAGATAGTGTTGGATAGGCGATTGATGCTCATAGGCAATAGAGTCTCATTGCTTCTTTGCCATCTGCTAAACCTTCGAATTCGTCTGCCTACCATCTGTTCGTGTTAATATGATGATGATACTAAAATTTGTTTTGTTGAAGGTTTTGCTACAAACCCTAGGGTTTATAGTGGACAGAATTTAGTCATGTTTGGCGCACGTGACTTTGTTCAGTACCTGCTTTGCGCTAATGTAATCTATATGCTTGACTCAGTTTCTATTTGTTTGTTTAATTTAATTAAAAAAATTCTTTTGTATTATGAAACAATAAAAGAACAAGAGCAATATTGCAGAGAGAAAGAAAAGGGGAATTCTTATTGATATGAGATGAATTACAATAGAATAGAACACTTTATTTATAGGGAGAGGGTGACTTAGCCACCAAGTAATAAACCCTAGAATCTCTCTAAATATAGACATTCACCATAAATAGAATTTTATTTATAACACTCCCCCTGAATGTCCAGATAATGTGCCTCGTTAAAATCTTAACTAAAATAAAACCCAGTGGAAAAAAATTCTAGAGAAGGAAAAAGAGTACACATATCTACAATACGCCTTTTGGTTGCCTCGTTAAAAACCTTGCAAGGAAAACCCAGTAGGACAAAATCTTGTAAGGGAAAAAGAGTGCAACGCGCATTAACTCCCTCTGATGAGAGCATCGATTCACAACCTTGAGCCTTCGCATTCCAATCTTGTGCACTAGCTTCTTGAAAGTTGACGTCGGCAGAGATTTGATGAATAAAATGGCCACATTAACTCCAATTAATACGTTGCACCTTGAAAATCCTCATTCTTAATAGATATATAATGTCTTCATAAATATCGTGGAATGGCTCTTCAATGTCTCCATAGAGGTATTCTCGCTATCACATTATCATGCTTATAGTTATAGCAAGATACATTTGTGCACATATTACACTTATGATGTGGTACTTCAAGACCAAGAATTGTATATGCTTTAAGCGATTTAAATCCTTCATGGATTGTCATATAAGTTAAGTCATATAAGCCATATTAATAGACTTTAGATTTGCATCAAGTTCTCATGTCATGCCAGACATATAAGATACATAAAGGTGATAACACACACCATTGTCTTTATACTTTTAAGTGTTTGAACTACAGGTCCAAAACTACTTGTCTTTCATACGAAACCAAATTCCACTTGAATTGTTTCGCCAGATCTGACTTAAGATCCTCATATATATTTAGCGCTAGAATCAATGGCGTCGACAAACATTTTATATCGGTTCCAACCTCCTTGTTTTCATATGGACATGACATAGAGATATTTTCATTCATATATTCATGTACCTGAATCTCTCATGAAATTTTATGAAGTGTTATGTCATGTGATCTTCTAGATCACTTGCCTCCTTTATTATGATAATTTTGATCATTTGCTCATCTTCTTTATCAAGAAGTTTATTTGAAATCGATCTGTCTATGCGTTTTAAGCGTACCATAGACTTTGTCCTTCTAGGACTTATTCTAATAGGAGCATTTGCAATGAGAATATAGTTACTTTCTTTGGGTCAGCAAATGCGTATGGCATGCTTTGCAATATGTTGCAAATGAATTATCTTTTTATGAACTTCAAGTTCATATTATTTCATTCGAGGATCTAGATGTACAAATGATAATTCATTCCACGTAACTTTTTCTCAACCGTTTATTGTGTCTCCCGCTCATGTTAGAAAAACTAACTTGTTTCCTCAACTTTGGGAACTCATCTTTGTGCGTTATGGTGTTAATCAAAATATACACCGTACATCAATAATAATAAGATGGAATTATTTGGTTCCTGACCCTGATCCACTTGTAAGGGGAGAATGTAATATACTTTCATATATTACCTATATTAAACTCATATAAATAACTTTATTCTCATAAGCAATAGTTTAGCTATTAAGTGGATGCACTCAATAAATTATTTTGCTAAACCAAACCAGCTGTGATGTAAACCAACTTATCAAGATGAACTTTTTGAATAGAAAATCTGGAAATTATGCTCGAAATTAAATTGTTGAGCAAGTTACCTCGCAAAATACCATGTTGCGGGTTATTAATAATCGCACATGTAACCATCTCATAGATGCATGGGTAGTTTTTCTTCTCTTTTTTTATTTTTTTATTGGTAATTTTTTTTTTTTGCTTTTTATTTTAAAATAATTTAAAAACTCAAACTTGAAACTACTCCCATCCAATTTTAATGGGTAGTTATTTTTATATATTTATTTTTTATTATTTTTTATCATATTTAATTATATGATATCTATATTTATTAATCCATCTAAAGCAATCAATTACTATATATCTCTCTCTATATATATATGGTAGTATTTATTTTATTTTATTATTTTCGTTTTTTATATGTATATTATATATAAATAGATTCTTTGTTTTTTTATTTCAAAATAATTTTAAAACTCCAACTTGAAACTACTTCCCAATTTGATTGGATAGTTTTCTTTTCTTTTTTCATTTTTTTATAGGTAATTCTTTTTTTTGCTTTTTATTTTAAAATAATTTAAAAACTCAAACTTGAAACTACTCCCACGAAATTTAAATGCGTAGTTATTTTTATATATTTATTTTTTGTT